>VDFB02223021.1:0-89523 GCA_007258455.2 Sequoia sempervirens
GTTTGATATTCACAAGGTGATCCTTTCAAAGATAATAGAAAAATGAGAAACACACAAGGACTAGTGAGGACTAGTTTCACTAGGTGTGTACCCATGTCAACCATACCAAGAGTTATAGTCCCACCAACTCTGATAAAGATGCTACATAAATGATCACAAAATGTTATGCCAATGCATCACTAAGTATAGGACATGTGAACAAAGGGAAGCACATAATGGAATGTATGCCCCCACCTTAAAGCAATTGCTTAAAGTAATTTCTAAACACCCTACTGTGAGCAATTACTTTAAGGTAGAAAAATGATAAATGAATTGTGTTTAAGTCATGAGAGCTTATTTGGAAAGCCCTATGCCAATGATATATTTCCAAATGAAGATAACTCATGATAAGGGGTTTCCCCAATGTAATGAAAATATGAACACATAAGGGATCCATAGATCCAAGGTCAATATACATCTTTACTACCATAATGTAAATGAGCTCCGAACTAACATCATTCCCCAAATACTCGTGGAACTATGAACACAATAGAAGAATGATACATAGATAAAAAAACAAACTTTTGGGTCAACATGGAAGAGACCTAAATGTCTCAACACCTTGCATTGTCCCCAAAAGGAAAACATGTTGGAAATATGTGCCTCAATCTCATAGGCTGAAACCTCTGGAAGAGAAAAGTCAGTATGACCTTCATTGTGTCTGGCCGACTAACAGCTATGAAACCTTTTGAAATGTTCAAGTCGCTGAGACCTTGTTGATGTCTTGCCAAATGGAGCCTATCACTATGACATGTTGATCGATGTGACAGTTTCTATCTCTCACTGCTCGAGGAGATCTCTGGCCGACAGGCCATTCTTATCGAATATCGGGGAGACTCTAGGTGACAAGCGGTGTCGGGGAGACTCATGGCGACTGGTGTCATCAGAGTAACTCATATGCTTCGGTGTGAAGTCTTGTTGATATGGAAAGTCTCACCGATAAGTATTCACTTGGAGTCTTCGGCGGTAACACAAAGGATTCAGTGTGAACTCTTGGCGACATATGTTTGTCTCATTGATGCTCATTGGGGTAACATGGAAGCCTCGGTAAGAAGTCTTGGCGATAGTTGATTGTCTCGCCGATGGATGTGGTTTCGCTAACTGGCTGGCATCTTTGTTGTAACCTCTTAGCGATAGTGGTAAGTCTTGCTGACTGTTGGAAATTTTGGAATAACATGAAGGTTCGGTATGATCTCTTGGCGAAGGACGATAGTCTTTCCGATGGGAATACTCTTGTCTATGTGACTTTGGAACTTTGGTGTGATGTCTCATCGAATGGCGATTGTCTTGCCAATGAGAATGCTAAGGTCAATTCCAACCGCTTGTAACCTTTATAAACGCTCCTGCCACAGTGAAGACTCTTGGTGATAATGACGATCTGGCTTTGTGGCATCGGGGAGACACAGTTAGTGTCTCACCGACATGTGAATACATTTTGAATGCCTTTGACCGATTGACTATCCTACGGTGAGCTCCACGACCAACCGAGAAGCCAATGGGGAACCGCTGGAAGTTAGTCTCATAAGGTAGTTCTGTGTGGAAGTTCAACAGACCAGTGATGACATGAATATATTCTAGAATTGCAGATGATGTTTGGTTCGATGATTGGTTCAATGGTTGCATGAACAATTGGATGAATAGTTCGATGTATGATAAGAGTGAATTGAATTATGAGTATATTGTAAGTTGAGTATTTTGTAGCAAGGTTGATCATTATGTACGTCGTTGTAAATTGACACGAGAGTGAAGCCCCGTAATTGCATGTAATTTTTATTACCGTAATACAAAGGGTTTTTTCTCCCCGTAAGGGCTTTCTCCCACGTGAACCAATGTTCATCCGTATGATTATTTCTTTGTTTCTCATATTACTTCTTGCTGCATCTTAATTGGACTATACCTTGAAAATTCTAGTGCACGCTACCTTCCCAGGTTTTGACGTTAGAGAAGAGCCGTGACTTAGCTCTTACAAAACACAAGACAAAAAAGAACAATGTTCACGGTCCATAAAGAAAAATGGAGATATAAATAGATGGATGTCACGATAGATTTGTTTCCTTTGGATCCTTATGCCAACAAAGCAACAAGGGTCCTCCAAAGAAAACTCACAAACATAAAGACACACCAAGCAACACAACACGGGAGGTAACTTCATGGGAAAGTAAACAAAAATAACACATAAAGCAAACACAAAGGAGTATCACACATGTGAGTTGATCTAAAGCAAATTGTCTACATCCCAATCTTGTTCATCATATATGGAAGGAGGAAAACTAGCCAAAGGGACTACAACAAGTGTTGTACTAGGAGCATCACCAGGTTCAACATGTGGTGAGTCACTCTCATTAGGAGGATCATCACGGTTTCCCCCATCTAAATCCATGGACTTTGAGAACAACAAAGATAGTTCCTTATGCACTTGTTCATCAATCTTAACATCTTCATTCTCATCAAATTGAAATGTTGCAATAGTTCTACTCTTGATTGCACTTGACTTGATAATAATTGCTTGATCACTAATAATTCTAATACTTGCCACTTATTCTTCAAATGGTGAAATGACTAGGTATTTATATGCAATTAATCTAATTTCTTGAAAATTAAATCTTGATAGCCAAAATTTACCATTTGAAATTCAAATAATAAAATTTCAACTCCGACATATTAAAATTTGGAGGTAAAATAGGGGGACCAAGTTGCCTAGGGCAAATTTCCCAGCCTTATTTTACAAGAGGTAAAGTGTCAGAAGCAAAATATTAGATGTTTGCTTTGGTTTTACAAATGGGTTTTTTTGATAAATGTCCAAATGGGCCATGAAATGCATAATTTAGGACATTATATGTACAATTAGGTGCATTCACTTTAATGGGGAGCAAAACATAGTGTGAAATTGTCAAGGGTGGCAATTTACAATGCTATAGTCCCCTCTCAATATACCAACAATCCCCTAAAGGCATTTTCAAATATTATTAATGAAAAGTAGGTGGTATTTTTTGTAATGTGTTAAATTATGATAAATTATCAAATTTCATATAGCAAGAAATGTGGAAGAAGTAGATGTAAGTCAAGTTCAATCAATAAGTAGAACAGTGTATATTGTATATTATTTCCACAAGTGCAAAACAATTTCGTGGGCATAAAGCTAACTTCAATACTTGGAGATACACACACATCCCCAATCATATATATTTATTTACCTACACCTTATTTTGTGCATACACATGTTTCAACATACTCTCTGAAACCATGTGTTAATTATGCCTATTCATGTCCTAACACATCTATTACTTATTCTTATATAACTATTTCCATGTCTTAAGTCATTTTCTATGAACACAAAGCCAACCTCGTAGGCTAGCTTTGACCTCTAAATTTTCAAAAGTCAAATAGAAATTTTAGCCAATTCCTTTCCTACCTAAGGCCAAAAAAACATGATTTTTGTGTGATTTATTATTATTTCCTTATATTTAAAGGAATTCAATTGTGTTTATTTATCATGCACTCCAATTCAAGCATCTCATTTCAATATCATTCTCATTACAAGGAGGAACATCTCAATTTGGTGCACTAAAAAAAATATAGATTTGGCCTTTCATTCTAGGAGCATTAACACAACTAAGATTTTTTTTTTAATCCGTAAGTTGTGGGAAGAGGGCCCACTCCTTTTATTAAAACATAAAAAACAAATTACATCGATTCTACCACATAGAGAAGGAAGGAGTAGAAGAGAAACAAGATCCTAAATAGGAAAGAGGAAACGTAAGAGGAACTATAAAAGAAGAGAGAAGGAAAATAATAACATGACACAACTGCTTCAAAGAGCATAAAAAATAGTTCATAGCCACATAAAATAACATCTAAGCTCTTCTATTGTTCCTAGAGAGGAGAGCATCCATGGTCCATTGTAAACCCTCCTCCATAACTTCCTTTCCTTCGATAAAAAGTTTTTTGACCTTAGAATTTCTCCCATACTTTTCTCTTTGTGCCACCACAATCAGGTTTCAATTTTTTGTTAACTATTTGAGAGATACCAAGTTTTTGAGGTAGATCCAAAATCAAGTCATGGCCAAAACAGTCGTATTTCAGATTATCTAGATCATCCATAAAAGGGAAGGTTCCATCAGACTTAGAGTCATCCTCCTTTGACCCATGAGAGGCCTTAGGAGGATTTTCATGGGTAGGGATTGTAGGAGGATAAGTCACCAAAGGCTGCACAAGATTCAATCCAAAAACAGGTTGGGACTCCAAGAACATACCATGATTTTTCCAAATAAAATATACATCTAGAGAGCCAGCCTTCTTAACCCATTTTTTAAGCCTGACAAACCTAGCTCTAGCCTGATGCTAGAGAGAGAAAGCCTTAATTTTGTGGCCCATCATATTGCAACAAAAGCAACAGAAAGGAAAGCCTTCAAAATAAAAAAAATTGTCTAAATTCCATGAGAAGAGTGGATCCGAATAGATTGAGAGATGGGTTTAGAGATATCCACCATTGCACAAACCCTGTAAAATTTGCAATCAAGAGCCACAAATTTTGCATCGAGTTTAATAAAGGAACCCACATGATTGATTAGTTTGGTAATGAGATCCATATTTTGCATCACCAAGGGAAAGCTGTAGAGCCTAATCCAAATGGGAACATTAGTAATATTTGTTGTAGTTGGTTCAAAAAGGGGGTCCAACGAGAGATGAAGAGGCCAAAATTCCCAAAAAACCATGGGCCATTCTAGACCATGAAATTGCAATCATCAACACTGTTGAAGGTGAGAAAAAAGAAGTCAAAATCTAGAGATTCAATCCTCAGAGTAGACAGGTTGCTCTAAGTAGATTTCACCCATTCGAGGACTAAAGCAATAGGCAAGCACCTTTGCAGGCATCTCATAACCAAAGATCTATTTCCAATATCTTTAGCAATCTCCTCAATACAACCGTCTGAGAGGTAGAAATCCAAAGGCTTGCCAGAAATAACAACCTCTGCATCTCCAATAGAAATGAAAGACCTGCCAAATCAAGGAACCTACTCCACAATGAGGAAGAAGGCAGATCATACAGAGACATCAGATGTGGTGGTCTAGGTTTCCCTTTGGATCTGTTCCAGAAAAAAATTTGACCATTCGTGAAAAGGGTTTGCATGATTTTTGCATGTAGTAAGGGCATCTAGGTCAAGAGTAGGAGAAATAGGTAGGATAGTAGGAGCACACTAGCTTGAGTCATCCCTAAAGGATCAAACCCCTATTGGCATATGGCTTCTAGTGTTGTCATTCATGGCAACTGAAGTCATTATTTTGGTCTGCAGATTAGGATTTGCTCATACCGACAGAAAAGTAGAGAACAATGTTCTACCAGTAGAAAGCAGAAAGAATAGGGTATTCGGTCAGTTAGTCATCTGTATGCTTCACCGGATCATCAGTTTGAGCTGTGGATCCCTTTGATAGATTTTTGAGCATATATGTTATCTTACTATTAAGTTTTGTGATGTTTCATTAATCGGTGTATGAGCTTGGAGATCTAGTAGGATATTTTTCTGTTTATTTGCTTTTTATGGCTGACCTAGTGAATGTCGCATGTCATGGATATATAAGGAGTAATTGTTTAAATGTTTCTTGTGTTGGTTATTTTGTTTTGGGTCATAGCTATAGTCTAGTTGACTTGTGTGGGTGCACATTAAAGATTTCTCATCATTTGAGCCGACATGTGGAGAATATTTTGTATTTTTTTTGAAGCCAACATATAGCAATTGAATTCTTGGTGGCGGATATATATATGTGAGTTCAGGCAATTCATTTTGGTGTGTGAGTGGGTGAATATAGAATAGTAGACACATATGTGAATATTAGAAGGGTAGTTGAGTGAATTCTACTTGTGTAGAAGAGGATTTTGGGAAGCGAATTAAGGTAGAGTAGAGCTAAGTGTAGATTCTGACAGAAGCTTTAGAATTTGATTCATGTGCTTCACCGAAACTGAAACCAAGCATTTGTAGATGCTATTTTCTTAGTTCAACATTTTGTTGTAATCACAAATATTTTGTAAGGTAGTGAGCCTTCCTTATTTTGAGAAGTGAGCTATAGGAAGTGTGCTTGAATGCATGTGCATTCCCTTTTCTTCATACTTTTAATAGAGTATATAAATTGTGGATTAATCTCCACCATGGTTTTTCCCCTAACAGGGTTTCCATGTAAAAATCTTAGTGTTATGATGTTCTAATTGTTTCTTTCATGTTCTTGCATCTTTACTTCTGTTTAAATGTTGTAGATGGTTTATAATTTGAATTAAAGTTTAGAATATTGTTGAACACTAATTCACCACCCCTCCCAGTGTTCCTTGAGTCCAACAATTAGTATCAGAGCAGGTTCCTATACAGGAAGTTTAACAACTTGAGGTGGATCTTGGATTGCAATGGACTCTGGTGGTCTTCAACAACAACTTATGGTGGCACTTGATGATCTTGACCAGTCTAAATCAAAAGTCATGGAATTAAAAGAAAATCTTGTGGATGCCAAAAACTTCATTCAATCATTAAAGGATAAAATCAACGAGTCAAGAGAAAAGAGGAAGGAACTTTGTGATCAGATGAAGTAGAAAGAAAACAAAATCTCGGAAGATGTTCACCTGAATAAGACCCTAAAAGAGACAACTGAAGAATGTGAAAAACCTGCTAGGAACAATGCTACTCTAAAGCTTGAGATGGAATCTGTGGAAATGAAGTTAACTAAGGAGATTGAAGAAAGAAAGAAGAATGAGGAAAATCTGGCCCAGTCTTTAAGAGAAAAATTTGAAGAATGCAACAGAGTTAATAGTGGATTCATTCAACTGGAGATTGAACTACAACAATCTAAAAATAATGAACAAGAGCTTGAAAGAAAGATAGTTATTCTCAGAGATGAACTCACTACTGTAAATGAGTACAAGGAGAAGTTCAGGATCAGTTCTGCTAAGCTTGATGAGTTGACTAAAGGAAAGAAGGAAGCAAATGATAAGTGAGGTCTTGGCTATGAGAAAGGTGAAAGCTCCAAATTTGAACATAAGGATTCCAGACAGAAAATTTAGATGAACAAAGGCAGAAGATATCCAGTAAGACAACCCAATGCTCAAAAGTTTAATGGTTGTTGCTTTTCTTGTAATAAATTTGGTCATATGGCTTCTCAGTGTAGAAGTAAAATAAATTCAAGTAGTCCATCATTTCCTGGTCAGTGTTTTAGTTGCAATAAGTTTGGTCATAAGTCAATTGAGTGCAGAAGTATGTCTGTCAGTGTAAGGAATGTTAAATGCTATACTTGTGGAAGATTTGGGCATGTTGCTAATCAATGCAGGTCAAAGGGGAATCAATGGGATGACTAGTCTAGACAAAGAAATTGGGTATGTTACATTTGCAATAGATTGGGTCACATTGCAAGATTTTGCAGGAACATAAACATGGATAGAAGAGGTCCGGTATACAAAGGAAGAATTTCACAGAAAGATGATAAAGGAAAATGGAAAGTGACAGTGGAAGAAATAAGAGATCATATGAAGAAAACATGGGTGAAGAAGAGTGAATCTGATGAAGGAAATAAACCCACACCAGAAGTAGCCTTCAGTAATTCCTCCGGAAATTGATCTTAGGTCATTGGCCTAGGGGGAGTTTTTCAAGAAAAATCCTTTTTCCCCCTATCAGTAGTTGGCACTAGAATGTAGGGAATTTTTAGTATTTGTGCTATCAATCTACAAATATGTCCATGATCACTTATGCAGAAAACTGAGATCTAGAAGGTCCGTAGATAGATTCTTCTCTTGTTGTCTGAGAAAACAGAGTAATCAGAACTCCTAGGGAAAAACATTTAATGTGGCAAAAAGGTTAGGTGTACAAAGCTATAAAAAGGTATTTGGAACCCTCATTTGTCACCTTGCACTGAAGAAAGAATAGGAGAGATTTTGCAGCAGGATTTTGAAGGAGTCAAGTAAATTTGGCAGCAAATTCATCAGGTATTTCTAATCGCTTGTCGATTTTCTAATTTTTTTCTCGTAGAAAAACCTATTCGGTACGGAAAGAAAAATGAAACAAATCAAAGGAATTGTGAATTTGGATGAATATAGCAGTAGAAAGATCAGGGATGTGAGAAATTTGTTGTCGGCCGATGAATTGAAGTGGCTTAAAGGTGTGAAACATAGAAGTTTGGACATTTGGAATGAGTTTCCTTATTTTGACAACGCGGAAGTTGTTAGGTTTATCCTGAAAAAATTGAATGAGGACATTCTAACCTTGGATAAACCCTATCTTATTTTTATGGATGTGATTAGAAATCTAACTGGTCTATGCAATGATGGGGATATTCCAAAAAAGCAGTCGATTTGGAACAAGGAAGTCAAAACCCTAACCGGAGTAACAGGAGATCAAAGGGTCCTGGTAATTTCAACAATCAAAGATACAATAACAAGGTACATTGCACATGAGATTTCATACAAAATTTTCTTTAGAAATAGAGAAGGCGCAACCTCGGTAGGTGCAGTTTACATATCTCATAAAAAGATAATGGAGGAGCAAGACTTTGACCTATACAATTTGCTAAAAGATCAATTGATGGAGAATGTGCAATTAATAAAGGATGCAAATTACCCCTTCAGGTTTGGTACTTTGATCATATGTATCATGATGTATTTTCTGAATTGTTTGCGTCAGGTTGATAATGTAGTATGGAGGGAAAATGAACAGGTTTATAAGCAAATTTTTGAACATTTCAATACTCTGGAAAATTGTGAGCAATTTTATGCAAATTTCTTTAGAGAGTTGCTAGGAAAGTTTGGAGAAACTAGCATTTCCTTTTTAGAAAAAGAACTTGAAGTTGGATCATTTTTCGGTAAAATAGAAAGAAAGCAAAAAAGAGCCCTAGAATTTGCTGATGACAGTCCTCTGACACACAGGTCTCCTAAACTTGAAGGAAAAGGAAAAGAGCAAGTAATTTTGGATATACCAGATGAAGATTCTGATGAGTACACTCCAAGGGATGAATGGGAATCAGTTGAACTGGATGTGATAATGATAAAAGGAAGTAGAGAAGAAGGTGCTTTAGTCAAAACAAAGCTACTGCAGATTGTTCAAGAAAAAGATGGGATGTAGAATATTGCTAATATATGGTTAGACAAACCCTCATATGAGAAGGACCTGATTGAGAGCACTCTAGGTAGTTACTTTGTGCATAATAACATTGAGTTGGAAAGTTTGCAGAATGTACTTCCTAAAGAGTTGATTGAATGTATTAGGGAAACTATGGCCTCTGAGTCTCAGGATAAGAAAGAGGAAGAAATAATTTTACATTTGAAGGAGTAGTTCAGGCTATCCCTTACCAAATTAAAAAGGAAAATGAATGTGTTGAGGCAATATATAAACTCAACAAATAATATCTACAATTATTGTCTTCGTTGGCCTCATGTAGTTGGGAAATACAAGGACAAGCTGGAGTAGATTGAAAGTGAGTTGAACAAAATTGGTCAAGATTATAACATGTTTCAAGACCAGGAAGGTACAATAAAGAAAATGATTCATGAGTTGCAGTCTGAGCATGCAAAATTTCACTTTTCCAGAAACACTCTTGTGGACACTTTCTGGAAAGTGAAGGATTTACCTGGATGTAGATTGGAGTAGCTAATTGAAGTGTTGAAGAAAGGAGAGAAATTAGAAGGAACAATCACAATTCCATAATCCCTCATGCAGATCATCAACCAGACATCAGAAAACAATAACTTGATCATAATCATTGGGATTGCAGTAGATGCTTGGAAGAAATTTCTTTCGGAAATGAAAGATAAGTATAAAATAGTTTTTTGACTTGTGCAACAGTTGTAGTTCTTCGAATTTTCTAAATTAGCGAAGGAAGAGAGAGAGAGTAGTAAATTTTTTTCATTGATGTCAAAGGGGGAGAGAGTGCAGTGAAAAATGGCTTGAAATTCTAAGGGGGAGAGAGTGCAGTGTTTTGAAAGAAAGTTGTGTTTTGAAATTTTGAGCTTTGGCAGCATAATCTCTTGGTTTCGACACTTATTCATTTTTCACTAAGTGTTGCCATCAATGACAAAGGGGGAGATTATTGGCATATGGATTCTAGTGTTGTCATTGATGGAAACTAAAGTCATTATTTTGGTCCGTAGATCAAGATTTGCTCATACCAGAAGGAAAAGTAAAGAATAGTGTTCTACCGACAGAAAGCAGAAAGAATAGGGTATCTAGTTAGTTAGTCAATTTGTATGCTTCACTGAATCATTAGTTTGAGCTGTGGATCCCCGAGATAGATTTTTGAGCATATATGTTATCTTACTGTTAAGTTTTGTGATGTTTCATTAATTAGTGTACGAGCTTGGAGATCTGACAAGAAGTTTTTCTATTTATTTGCTCTTTATGGCCGACCTAGTGAATGTCGTATGTCACAAATGTATAAGGAGTAATTGTTTAAATGTTTCTTGTTTTTTTCTTTTTGGGTTCGTAGCTATAGTCTAGCTGACTTGTGTGGGTGTGCATTAAAGATTACTCATGATTTGAGTCAACATGTGGAGAATATTTTGTATTTTATTTGAAGGTGACATATAGCAATTGAATTCTTGCTGGCAGATATATATGCGAGTTCGAGCAATTCATTTTGGTGTGTGAGTGGGTGAATAGAGCATAATAGATGCATGTGCGAATATCAGAAGGGAAATTGAGTGAATTTTTCTTGTGTAGAAGAGGATTTTGTGAAGAAAATTAAGGAAGAGTAGAGCTAAGTGCAGATTTTGACAGAAGCTTCAAAATTTGATTCATGTGCTTCACCAGAACTGAAACTAGGCATTTGTAGATGCTATCTTCTCAGTTCAACATTTTGTTGTAATCACAAACATTTTGTAAGGTAGTGAGCCTTCCTTATTTTGAGCAGCACTTGATGTCTAAGCAGTGTGCCTAAATGCATGTGCATTCCCTTTTCTTCATACTTTTAACATAGTATATAAATTGTGGATTAATCTCCATCATGGTTTTTCCCCTAACAAGGTTTCCACTTAAAAATCTTGGTGTTATGGTGTTATGGTGTTTTGATTGTTTCTTTCATGTGCTTGCATCTTTACTTTTGTTTAAATGTTTTAGATGGTTTATAATTTGAATTAAAGTTTAGAATATTGCTAAACACTGATTCATCCCCCCTCTCAATCTTCCTTGAGTTCAACAACCCCAACAAATTCTGAATAGGATCAAGAAAATAAGGAAATCCTGAGCTGAAGTAGAGCGGAGGACATATCATTTATGCCCCTCTCAGTTTCCACTATCGCAATCACCCCACCTAGAATTGGTCTAATGATTTCCCTTTGCTCCACCCCCGAGTCTTCACTCTCAAGCATCGCGTCCTCCCATCCACGCGAACCTGTAGACCTCTATTATAAAAATCCTTTCATGCTCCAAGATTGCCTTGACACATTTTCATTTTTGCTATGAAAGGAGCATTAACTTTTTAACATGGCTAAGATTTGTTACCTTCAATCATTCACCTAAGTTTTGGGGAGGTTGAACTACTTGAGAACATGTCCCCTTGCCATCAATAATTCCATAAAGGAATTTATAAATATTTTCAATGACAAATAGGTGGTATTGTTTATATTGTGTCAAATTATGATGTCAATTTCAAACAGAAAAAAGCAAAAAGAATGGGATGTGAATCAAGCAAATCAACAAGAAAAATATTGCATATATTGTATCATTTATACAAGTGTGGAAGATTTCCATGGGCATGAAGCTAACTGTAATACATGAACTTGACCCAACATAATGCAAAATGTCTATTCATATCCCAAGACAAGCTACAACTTGTTATATTTTATTTCTAATAACATGGATCCAAAATTCAATACATTGAAAAATATATTCTCCTTCCAACACAAAGCTAAGTACCTTTATGTTATTGCATTTGTTTTCAATACCTTAGCATTTATTGTTTTAGAATACACATTCATTAAAGTATTCGATTATTAATCTATGTTAATTTATGCATGTATGTTTGGATTAGCCTATATTAAGCTTAGGGAAATATTATTTTCCTTTACATTTTGGTGAATTTGTTCACCCTTGCATGACCTAGTTTTCATCATAGGGTTTCTCATCAATATTAGGGTTTTTAGATAATGATGCAAATCTAATTTTATTATCTATTTTCAAATTTCTTAAGATTGATTCACATGTATGCTTATATTATTTTTTTATGGTTGGGTATACATAATGATTTATTTCTCTTCCCACCTTCCCACCCAATGATATTTTATCATCATGACATATTTTATGTCTTTTTCATTGGCTGATTTGCATATGCATATTTCACATTTTGATGTGTTCTTACCTTTCCTTACACACCATCCCTCTATTCTTAATATTCTTATGGCATAATATAGAAAATATAGAGATATATTTCTTTTTTGTTGTCTCATATTCTCCCTCTTTCTTCAAGTTAATTCATGCTCATCCATAGCTATTAGACATAATTATTTCATTTATTCATGAGCCTAATGATAATCATGTGGATTGTGATAATGACAAGTACATACCTAGTGAAGATCTACCTTCTGATACACCTTGTAGGATGAACATGGACAATGTATTTTTATTATTTTTCACCTACTCATGATATTTTTGCATGTTATGGTGGCTTATATTCACATGTCATAATGGTTTTTCATCCATATAGTTATGGTTTTTAGAACACATATCCTATCATACATGATGATGTGATACATGGTGGTCAATCTTTTATATCATATTTTCTTGTACTTATACTCCCCATGATAATGATATATGCTATGATTGTACATAATTAGCTATTCATGTAGATTATATTGTTGTTAAATCAAGGCAAAGAAAGTTAGCAATTTTTTTTCTTCTAAAATGATAAAATCTATTTTTTAGCTATGCAATGTTAGATTAAACATAAAATATTATGTGAGTATGTAAAATTGACAATAATAAAATCATCAAATCATAAATTTGTAACACATAACATCATATTTACATGGAGAAACTATTTCAAAAAAAAATCCACCATCAAAGAGAGACTCAAGAATGCATTAATTTTCAATAATAGAATATATATGAAACAATCTGCCTCCCTTTAATCTAACAATATTCTATTAGCACTTGTGTACCTATTAAGAATTCATTAATCTTCAAGAATAGAATATATATGAAACACTCTACCTCCCTTTAATCTAACAATTTTCTAGCACCACTTGTGTATCTATTAATTAATAATAAAAAAATACTATTTCATGCCTCCAATTTATAGAGAAATGGGAGATGAATACCATATATGGTTCCCCAAAATAATGTACCACCAAACCATCATAAATTATAAAAACTCCCTATCCAAAATGAATAACATCTTTTGAGAATAGTAAATGTAACTCTTAATGAGTCATGAATAGAAAAATTAACCTTCGTACTTGTAATAGACAACATCTTTACTTGTAACTTCTCTATAATGACACAAATCATAAGGTAAGCATCCAAATTCACCCCCATGCATACAAGTGGACCTTGATATTAATGCAAGATTCTCCACTTCTCAATTATACCACCCAAGTTGAGGAATATATAGGTTTTTGACCACTATTGTCAAATCCACCTCCTTCATGAATGCTATTACAACCAATATTCTTAGTAAACAAGGGAAATGATAACAAAATAATAATATCTCTCAACAACATGGGTGTCTAAGTACCCATTCCAATATTATTGGACATGCATAAAATAATTACATTTAGATTACAATTAAATATTGTACTATCCTAACATTGTCTACATGATATTATATTGTAGTAACATCCAAAGGAACAATTAAATAAATTAAGTGCAAGATACAATACCCATGGCCTTCCTACTCCGAGAGAACTTCTTTATGCTTAGTAGCTTTGTAAGGGAATCTATAACATTATTCTAAATGCCAACATTTTATAATAAGGCATTATTATTCTCTGCCATCTCATAGACAAAGTGATTCTAAATTTCAACATGCTTAGTTGATCATGGTACATGTGATTCCTAGTTGAAGAAATAACACACTATCACTTGATTGATTCTAATGACCTTGATGTTGGTTATTTTTCCCACAACCACCTCAATCTTAGGGAAATTCACCATATTGCCAAAATCTAGGGCTAATGAAGATAATGAAGAGAAAATGCATGCTTAAACTAAGGGAGAGAAAAGTACAACTGTATAGGAGGGAAGATAAGGCCTCCTCTTATTCTTTGAGACCTACCAAGATTGAGAGGGTATTTCTTAGAAATCTTGCATATAAGAACAAAATTAATAAGACAAGAGATCTCTAATTAGACAATCAGGTCAAATGATGTGACTCTAGATATAAACTAGTTACTCATCCTTGTACATGTATGCATTAGTTTTCTCACAACAATCATTTCACCTAATAAATAAAATCATACACGAATCATCTGTGGATACAACATTAATAACTTCTCTAAGTTTTTTTTTTATATATTTATAACGACGAACTTGTGTTGATGGAAAGACCACCTAATCTACTATAATACAAAAGCAAAGTGTAGATTTTTAATTTATTTTTAAATGGGTGTATGACCAAATTTCAACTATTAGACCAATTTCTTATCCTATAAGACAATCAAAATTGAATAAAACCCCAATAACAAAAAAAAAACTAATATTCAAATAAATTTGATCTACTTGGATTTGTCTTGCATATCTCAAACCCTCAAATTCCCTTTTATCTGAATGATGCACCTCTACTTAATAATCCAACTAATTAAAAAGTCCCACATATCAATCTAGAACTTGGTTCCCTATCCTAACACATGATAGGCCAAAATTGAGGTGGCGTATGCAATATTTTTAATGTTTAAAATAATAAAATTTTAGTTTGGTCTACATGTCAATTTGAGGCATAAAATTATGAAAGGTACAATAGCTATATGCGCAAGGGTTGTAGGTAGTGAGGTGAGTGTGGACGAAATATAACTAGAAAATGAAAACATTCATTGAAACAAATATAGGAATTTTGAACACTACTAAAACTACAATAGGATCTGTGCAGGCTGTTGAAACTATATATGTAGCTATAGGAACTATGCAGACAACTAAAATTGTATGCTATAGAAATAATATGCTACAAAAATTATTTAAACTTGTAACTAAGGAAAAAAGTTAGGTTAGCATGAAAACAAATGCATAAACAAAACCCTAGATAAACAATGAAGTACAATGGAGTAAAAATGCATAAAACAAAGGAAAAGCTTCACCAAATAGCCTTCATTCCCTCCATGATTGAACTTCATTTCGCTTCTCCATTTGTTGCAAAATGGTGTTTACCCAGGTTAGATTTTGTGAGCAACTATTGACCTATGACAAAGACCTAAGCAAATATTGAAGGATTATAATATTGCTACAAGGTACTCAAAAATTGCAACCAAACAAAAGTCTGAAGCATAAAGTATGGAAGCATGAAGTCAAGAGATATGAAGTGTGACAAATGAGGTTGAAATTGCCTTTTTATAGAAAAGTCAATTTTGGATAAGTGTCTAGGATTGAAAGTTGAGAAATGCCCTAAGATCAAAGGCTGAAATTGCATATGACATCTAGCAATTAGGGTTAGGGAAAAATTTGAAATGAGGGGCTGAGATTTGATTTTAGGAAAATCAAATCAAAGGTCAAGAATGCATGCGACAAGGAGATATTGGGCACGGAAAATGAGACTGCTGGAAAATCAAATAATAATTTAAAAATATTTGATTTAAGAGGTTGAGTTGACCTTTTGAATTAAAAATTAATTTAATTCAAAAGTGGTGGGGTCATGTGACAGTAAATAATTATTTAAAATTATTTACTTAGTGGGAAAGTGAGAATGAGAATTTAAATAAATAATTTTAAGGTTGGAAGAAAAATCAATAAGATAATTAAATAATTAATAATAATTATTTAATTATGAAGAAAATGGATAAGGTGGACAATAATTAAATAAAACATAGGAATTTATTTAATTATAAGAAGATATAAGGAATTAATGACATATTTAAATAAATAAATAAAGTTTATTTATTTAAATAATCAGGAGTAAATAGTTAGGAATTATGACATTAGTACATAATTAAATAATTTAATTATGTGAGGAGGATGTTTGACATAGAAAAATGTGGTTTGTGAGTCTAGGCCATTTTTATGTGTCTACATTTTTCCCCTCTTTGATACAATACAGCCTGTCACATTGTGTCAAAGAAATTTAGTGAAGACATGCCCCAATGAAAAAAAAATAGGATGAGGAAGAATGATGAGGAGGTAGTGGTATGCTCCCTTGAGAGGACAGGTGGGTGCATAGAACATGAGTGTACTCTCGAAATAGATGAGAAGACTAGAGGATGAAAGAATAGAAGAAATGTTAGTATGAAGGAGATGGATGGTAGGACGAAAAAGAAACCTTCAATATTTTTCCAAAGTACAAATAGGTGTTGCATAATCATCATTGGGCATTAAAATGACACAAATGGACAACAAACAACATGGTATGACATAGACCAAGGTGCACGCAAGGTCACCCACTTGCAAAAAATAGACAATCGCAGACAAGGAATGTCCTAACGCATATTAAGGGCTAAGTTTCCCTAGTCTTTTTGTCAAGACACACCAAAGATATCAATCAAGGAAAAATAAGTCATGAGATGTCATCACACCTCTAAATCCTTTATGAGACATCCTCGAAGTAGCTAGTAACATGACCAAGAGACAAAACAACAAAAAGATAAGACAAAATAGACTAGAAAAATCAATAACCATTCAATATGTTTGCCAATATTTGTTTGTCGAAGGTGGATTACTTGATGGTTTGACAATTTGATAGTTTTGATGGTTTGATAGTTTGACAGTACCTTTCGTCAGGAAGGACACATCATGAAAAGGCCAATGACTATGTGATGGAGCCCGTCATCAGGAAAGTCATATCTTAAAAAAGAAAATGATGTTTTGACGAGGTCCAATTCCAAGAAGGACGCATCTTGTAGGGGACCATAAAGTGACTAGGTGGACATTGTTTTGGCAATTTGACCAATTTGTGACTTGATGATTGATTGGACTATGTTGTCTGTTGGTGCACGATTTGAATGTTGACGCTTTGATGACTGTCTTGCGTTGGAGGGTGATTGTCTGACTTATTTGACTGATGTAACAAACCCTAAAGTATTGACCTAGGGGGCCTCAGTGGCTCATCGATTGATGGACTTGCCTACGTCATACCCTCAGAGACCTCGTAGTTCGACATGACAAAGACTAACTATGACTCTATTTTTGGAGTTTTTTGAAAGTTATTTGGATGCTTTTTGTGTTTTTGATATGTTTTAATTTTTTTTGGATTTTTGGAGTTTTATGATTTTTTTGGATTTTGTCGATATTTGATATTTTTGTCTTTTTTGAAGTTTTATGATGTTTTTTGGATTTTGTTGTTTTATGATTGTTTTGTCTTTTTGAAATGTTTTATGAGGATCGTGACAAATGCATGTGAATGATTCCTACAAGCAAGCGAGCAAGCATGCACAAGAATCCAAAGACAAACATGATCTTGCCCCTAGTCAAGTTGAATACCATTTGACAGGTGATGATGATGATGACGACATTGTTTGAGGTGGGAAGGACACATCCCGAAACAACGTGAGGATAATGATAATGTGAACGAAGGATCAAGGTTTGTAGCAAGGCTAGAAACAAAGACAAGGAATGTGTTGGATGATGCACTAAGATGCATAACAAGATTGTATGGATTATGTTGGTTGCTTGTTTGGAATGAATTGTTGTCACGACCCATATTTTTAATAAGTAATTTATAATTTAAAAATACTATTTTGATGCATTGAGTATTTAATTTAATTAAATGATTATATTTTTCATACTTTTGAATGTTTAATTAAATTAATTAGTAATGAAATAAAAGAATTAAATATTTTTAATTATAGGTTTTGTTTTTACAAATAACTGATAACGCTTGACTATTTAGAATAATTATTTTATTCCCCATTGAATGATTTTTCTTTATTATTAATTTGAATAAATATTTATTTTACAATTAATCATATTTATTATGGGAAAATATCTCTCTCTTGTAATTTAAAATGGCCTTTCTTTACTAATTACTATGGATAATTACATAGTTTTAATTGAAATAGAATTTACTTATTATTATTAATTACCAAAGGTAAATATTAGGCACGCAAAGAAATATTATTTTTATTTTATTATTATTTCAAGATTACATATGGAAAAATTTGGGGGGAGAACTTTAAAAGAAGGTAAAACATTAACAGAAACACAACGAGAATATGGTTTCTGGAACTTACTCTTTTCTCTGTGCAAGAAACAATAACGAAAAGAGAACAAGACTTTCGAGATTTCTTGGGTTCTACACGTCAAGATCTCCATCATTTGAGTATTCCCCATAATACCTGTGACTCCATAATATTGTTACAACACAATAACAATAAGAAGTTGAACAAGAAGATGACAGAAAGGGGGTCTCAATTCTATCTGAGGTCTTACAATGTCGTTACTTTCAAGAATGAATCAACTCTCGCCTCTATAGTGGAGCCTCTGCAACATTATACCTTTCAACTTCTCAGGATATTTGTAAGATTCTTTTCTTTATTAATTTTTTTTTTTAATTTAGCACTTCTGTGTGTGATCCCATTTTTAAGTTAGAGGGAAGATTGATTTATAATGGTAGATTTTATATTGTTTCTTTAAAGCTGGACTAAACATTACAAGACTTTAAAGTAACTCTCATACCTGAAATTACACATTTCATTTAATACCACTAGTGAGTTTTAGCGTTGGCCTATAGTTGATATTAAAGCTGATACCTGGAACAATGAAAATTATCCTTATACAAAAATTCCCTCCATCTCGTTGTCTTGTAACATTCTTGATGGTGGCTACATGAAATGGAACCATGATGCCATTTATGGGTACCAGTACAACATCATTTTCGTATCAATCTAAATCATGAGCTCACTGGAAACTGGGATATCATCCTCATTTATTTTGTAGGAAACCATCTCATATGCACACTCGTTTTGTGGAAGCCTCAAACTCTTTCCTTCAACCATCATAGTCACCTGTATTCTGTCTTAGCGTGTATAATAGAATTCTTTGCGCATGTTAATTGTATGATTCTTTTATTTAACTTCTTTTATGATGTTATTTGTATGATGAATCTGTCAGTCGCAATTTAAATCTCTCCTTTTTTGGAAATCACAGCCATTCTCATGTATATAGAAATTTGTAACTATAGAGAGCAATTATATTTCAATAATCTTTAACTTTTCCATCACTTTGCTTATCTCTCAAAAGTAGTGAAAAATAAACCAAAAAAAGAAAGAAATGAACACCGATACCTATACAAATTTATTTTAAAAGAACTTCACGTAATCATGTTTTCTTTGGAGTTAAAAGTGTGAAGGCTAAATTTATCTCAAATCCCAAATTTATAACTTTTCTATTGTTATTATTTAGTACATTAAGATTCTCTCTATGTTTGAGTAGTTCCCCCTTTGTTTCCATGCTCTTCTCGACTTTTGCAAGGAAGAAATCATGTGATTGAGGTATATACATATATCTTTTTGTGTATATATGAATACTTCACTAATAAAGCTATATACGTACAAATGCTTCATGAATCAAAAAATATATCAATAACCTTCATAAGGTATCGGTGAAAATCTCATAGGCGGGTTGCTTGGAGATGTTATTTTTGTGAACCATTTCCTGTCCAGGCTTCTGAAGAAGGTAGATTTTCATCTTTATACTTTTTCCCATATTTTTTTTAAAGATATAGTAGAAGAGATTTGCACAGTTTGGCCATAGTGAGCATGATTATGATAGATGCCTAAATCTCAGGTATGATAGCTTTGAATTGTTGATACCATTGTAAAAGAGCATTGGAAAATTAAAATTGAATTGAGATATTAGATCTGTATGATTTTCTTTTGTAGACATCAATGGTTGCATAGGATACCAGGTCTATAGATGTCCTCATGGGGAGAAAAGTTCTGTGACCAATCAGGCTTAAGTTCTAATATTTGGGTGGGTCTGTTTTGGATAAATTATTGAAACAAGGAGCAAATTCATTGTAGACCCATTGAGTTTGGGGTATTTGAGTCATGGGTACTAGTGGAATTGGGTTATGGCCAAGATTTGGAAAGTGGGTTTTGATTTTTCTGTGCATTTTTGGAATCCTAGAGAATGCAGATTTGTTCTATCTCCATGGAAGTTATCCCCATACATGTCCTGTAGGTTCATATAATATAGCAAGTAGGATTGAACTAATTTAATGCAGTGGTGGTCTGGATGGAGTTTAAATAATAACGTATGATAAACTAATGAAGACTATTTGATTAAGTTGATATCATCTATGTATTACATAGGAACCAATTAGTAAAGGTGATATATATTCTTTGCAAAATTAACTATCGTTGGCTCAAAACTTAATTATTTATTAGTTAGGAATCATTCAAAAGTACTTCCCTTATCACTACGTAAAGTATAATTAGTTGAAAATCATTAATAAAGTATGATGTTTGCTGATGATAGATTATAAACAACTTAAAAGTAATGAATTGTTGATATCTTGTATTGCTTGAATCATTTTTAGATGAAAATTTACATGCTTTAGTTAACATCTAAATTGATATAAAATTGTGGGGATACTTCCTCAAGTATAATTGATAATGAGCTAGAGAATTTGCAAAATAGGTAACAACTAATGCCATGGCTATATACATTTAGGTAGTAACACATTTAGGGCATTAACCTTTAAGTATTGAGAAGTCAATTGAAGATATGATTTGAAGACCTAATTGCTACTCTCTTGCATTATGGTGTAAGGAGAAATTAGGAACACACACACTCTCTCTCTCTCTCTCTCTCTCTTAGTCAAACTTGATGTTTGTTTATATAATAATGTATACTCATATATTTTCATTAGCTTATAGATGCATTTCGATAGTGCTAGGATTACTTCCTTAAAACTTTATGTGATTGGCTTATGAATTTCAGTATACTTGTGTGATGTTTGTGAGGTTGCCCGGGTGCCCGAATTTTGCACCGATTTAGTCTTTTGGTGATTGGTTTTTGCCCCATAGTGCCTTTTATAGGCCTTTTTTTCATTTTCTCATAACTTTTGCATACAGAGGCCATTTTTTAGAAACGAGATATCGTCGGAAAGCTAGAAGTGTCAAATTTTCAGTGGTGCAAATATTTTGTAGAGATTTTGTAGTTTTGTGCCATTTTTTCCAAGTTGAAGCCCAATCATCATTTTCTGCCTCCGAGCTCATATCTTTGTGCTCCGATCTCCGATTTTCCCCAAATTTGTGGCATCGGAAAGGTGTTCAGGAGTAATTCAGTTGTATTCATGCACTTTTTGCAGATTTGTTTCTAGATTTTCAATTCTTCAGTTTGTAGCTGATTTGATAGTTTGGGATACTTTGTTGTAAATTTGCAAAAAAGTGTAATCTTGTTTGGGACAAAGGGGTTGATTTCTTGTATTGTGAGGGAAAATTGTTGTTCCTCTATTGTAATATCTCATTGTATTATGGATTTTCCAAAATTTGTACTTCTAACTCCATATAACTGTCATGAGTGGATATCTCAAATGGAGTTGTTATTGTTAAAATCAAAATTGCAAAGGATTACATTTGGTCAAGATCCAAAACCCGCAGGAGCAAAAGAGAAAAGAAAATGACTTGATAGAAGGGATGAAGCTCTTGGTACTCTGTAGTTGTCCATTTCTCTAGATCTTAGATATCATGTTGCATCTTGCACTCATCCTAATGAAGCTTGAACTACTTTAGAGAGTCTCTTTGGTAAGCTAGATAAGATGAGCAAATTTAAGTTGGAGAATGAACTAATGGGTCTTAATCATTCAGATTTTGACAATATCCAAGACTTCTCTAAGCTCAATTCTCTTAGATTGCAGTTATCTAATTGTAGGGTCACTAAAGAGGATTTATAGTTGATACTTTCTATTCTTTCTAAGCTTGGTTCTTCATATTCAGTGTTTGTTTCTACATTCTATGCTACAATGGATGCCCTTGGCAATACATACAAAATGCCTTCTCTTGATGAATTTGCAACTCAACTCACAAGGGAACAAGCAAAGTTGGTTCACATGGGCACATTGAAGTCTTCTACATCTCATGCTCTTATTGGCAAGGATACAAAGGCTTCAAGTGGAAAAGGTAAGAAGAAAAACAAGGAACCCAAGTCTAATGAGCAAGGTAAATATTCTCCTTCACATAGCACTCCTGAGTCGACATCCTCTTCTAAAGAGGAATCACCTAAAAAGAAGAAGTTCAAATGTGCATATTGCAAAAGATTAGGACATGATGAGCATAGATGTTATAATAAGAAGATTGATGAAATCACACACCTTCTTCAAAAGAATAACATTCAGTTGCCCTCATCAGTGTCTTCTACTTTTTCTTCAACATCACAATTGACAAGCCCCTCATCATCATCTTAGTCAGAGAACACAGGATCTACATTTGGGCTACATAAAATGAAAGGAAAAGCACTCTTGGCCTCTGCAAGTCCTGAATCACATAGATGGCTTCTTGATTCAGGGGCATCTCATCATATGTCATCTTCTATGGATATGTTCTTTTCTTTTGAGCCTTGTAATTCACCTCATATTTTGATGGGTAACAATACATATATGAAGGTAAGTGGGAAGGGTTCTATTGATATGGGGGAAGGGACTTTCAATGATGTTCTTTTTGTTCCTTCCTTGTGTATACACTTAAAAATGGTCATATCACATTGTCTGGTAATTAATTAAATATTTTTAATATTTAATTAAAATCTTTTTGATCCTATCTACGTATAAATAAATTTAAATAATTTATTTATATTGTTCATGATTTCATTTCGATTAAATATTTAATCACCTTTTCATATTCATTTCTTAATTAATTAAATAAATGTTACAATTTATTTATACTAATTATCATATAATCTTAGTTTGAATATTTTATTCAAATAAAGATTAAAATATTATAATTCTTCTAAATATCATTTGTAATTAAATATTCCAAAACATTTGATTACTCTCTAAATCCAATAATATTCATTTTAAACTATTTCAAAATTCCAATCAATAATCTATTCATAATTAAATATTTCCAAAATATTTAATTAACCTTCTAAATATTTTTAAAATCTCTAAAGCCACATCATGATTAAATATTACAAAATATTTAATTAATTCTTCTATAGTTTTCAAAAATCAAAAAATCAAATATCAAAAGTAATAAATGAAATTAAATAAATTTAAATATTTATTTAATTTGGGATTTATCTTCAACTCCCGGGAAACAAACTGCCAAAACAGAAAATTAAATTTCTCTGTTCCTGTGCAGGTTTGTTCCCGTGGGTTGAAGACAAGCTTCCATTCTTCTCTCCAACCTCTCAACCTCCCCCATTTTCTTCTCCAACCTCTCAATCTCTCACCATTCAAATTTACCAGACAAATTCACAACCGTAGATTCTTGCCAGCAAGGATGAAGCCTGCAAAAATCTATAAATACAGCTGCCGGGAGCTCCAAAAGATATAGAATTTAGAAGCAAGTAAATTATAGGCAAAATTGCATAGCATTAGCATTCATAGAGCATTCTCATAGCATAGAATCATAGCAATAGCAGTAGAATCATGATACATCTCACTCACAATTTCATTCTATCCGTACTACTAATTTCTACTTTCATCATCATTCAGGAATAGTTTTCCTTGCATACTCAAGCCTCCGCAAGGTCACTTGAGAAGCTTATTAACTGAGATTCAAAAGCTTCAAAAGAATCGGATAGAAAAATGGACGGCATCAAGAAGATTTCATTGTTTTGAATTTAGTTTAATTTTAGTTTTGGTTCATTAGTGTTTTATGTTTTGTTTTATATTTCAACTAAACATTACACAGATTTTACGCACCGTGGGGCAAGCACTTGCCCTTTAATGTTTTGTTTGCGTTGATGTTATGAAAAATAAAGCCGGGAAGGCAGCAGACGACACGCTTTTTGGAAGAATACTTCAGCTTAGCGCCCGTGATTTGAATATTTCAAATACCAGTTCCCTTCGCCTTGAAGTTCTGCTTACCGTGACTAATCTTTTCGTCAGAAGTCTCTTTCAGTCACTTGAAGTCATTAGCGCCCGTGACTAATCTTTCAGCGCCCGTGAAGTCTGTTTTAGCGCCCGTGAAGTCTCTTTCAGCGCCCGTGACTAATCTTTCAGCGCCCGTGAAGTCTGTTTTAGCGCCCTTGAAGTCTGTTTTAGCGCCCGTAACGTTTATTTCAGCGCCTGTAATTTATTTTGCAGCGCAAATTTTTAAAGGACTGTAATCTGTAATCTGTAACTGTAATTTAATTTAACTGATTCCGACGCAGCCGCGGACAGTTAATAATTTTAAGCATAAAATTTACCAATCCTAGGGTAGTCATTTAAGGATAAAACAAAGCAATCCTAGGGTAGTCATCTAAAGGATAAAATTAACCAATCCTAGGATATATTTTATCTTTCAATTTGGTCAAATTAAATTTTCTGTTATGTGAAGAACACTTCACCTAGGTTAGAAAATTTTTATTTTAGTGTTTAATAATCGAACCCTTTGGTTTGCTTTGTCTTGTGATAGGCCTATGCCTCCCTTTCAACTCGGGTGGATCAAACGCCAAACCCATCAATCTCTTTTGGCAACTTACCTTTATTGATCACCATCCACTGAGGAGTCTATCATTTGCCGCACCGAACGGAAATCCTTATTACGAACCTAGTGTAGTAACTAACTGAGTCAGTATCCAAACATCATCTCAATCACAGTGCAGGGGAGGGAAGAATCTACCCACAAGATACTCACCATATAACTGCCAAGGATTGTTTGCTCAGGGGATCCGGTATCCACTTCCGTCACTCTGAGTACGCACCTGGAAAAGACAAAAACACGGGCGCCCTTTCGGGGGTGACACGGCTGTGTGAGTCGACGTAGTTTTAAGATGTGGGCTGTTGATTGCTATGATGACCTACTTGAGAACTAAGAGTGAGTCTTTTTGAAGTGCTTGTCATGTGTAAAACCTGTTAAAACAATTTTTGAAAAACATTTCGGTTACACACTTGATGTTTAGAATAGGACTTAAAACAAACGTTTTTAACTTGTTTGATGTATTTTCATTACATTAATTTAGAGAAAGATCATCCAAAACACTCATTATCATATTGATCAATCTCATGTTACGAGATTGGAAATCTACAAAGTTTGTAAAGAAATCCGTTTCCAAAAGGATTAAAAAGCCAAAGAAACCTCTCAACCACAAAAAATTATTGAAGAAACAAAAATTCTTATATCAAAGTCGAAAAGTTTTACTTAAATATAGAACTTTTCTTCATAGGTATCATGATTGTGTTAGAGGTCTTTCAGATGATTATGCCATAGAGCCCTTGTATTCACAAGCTTATTTTCAAAGAAGAGCCATTTCTCAAAGGCATAACCATAGTCAACGCATCCGTTTTAGTTATATTCCCCAACCAGCAATCGAATACTCTACTCGTCCAAATCAAATATTACAATAGAGAACTTAGAATATATTAGGCATCTATCACAAAATCCATCTTTTTACAAAGCCATGATCAAAACTTCATAAAGTGCAACAACCATCCTTTTCTAGATCTTTTGCTTATATTCCCACCAACAGGATTTTCATCCTTTCACTTAGGGAACAACACAAGCTACAAGATTAGAAAATTTTGTATAAGTCATAGAATTTTCATTCTATCTTGACCTTCATACATACCACATTAATTGCACTATTTAACTCTTTTGATCAAAAGCGAGTAAAATTTTGATACAAATCTATGCCTGTCTTCACAAGATCTCAAAAACAAATGGAAAAAGACGAGGGAGAAACTACAACTAGTAAAATGGGTGATCAAAATGAAAAAGAAGAGGAAACATTTAATCTTGATGAGATAACGGAAGAAAAGCTTCAAGAAGCAGAACAAGATCCTCAATTCCATACTCTTATGGAAAGAATCCTAGAACGTAACAAAGAAAAATATTTTCTTACATTAGCTAATCAAGGAGCTAAGTTGCCTCACACCTTTGACATAGAGGGGATTAAACAAAACCCTGAAAATCCTCCTAATGACTTTAGTGCTCTTAACCAATAGATAAAAGAATTACAAGGGAAAATAAAGGAAATGCAAGGAGGTACAACAAAGAAATATGTTTTGGAAGACATATCTCCTTATCCATTTGATAGGAGTCTTCAAATGATTCCATTTCCAAAACATTGCAAAATTCCTAAGTATGATAGGTATAATGGAAAAACTGATCCCATAGACCATGTTAGGGATTTCCGAAACATGAGTCTTGAATTCGCCTATGATGATACTTACTTGATGCGATTATTTCCATGAAGTTTAGGCGTACAATCCATGGAGTGGCTTTCAAAAATTACTCCACCTATTAAAACTTTTGAGGAGTTGATAAATCAATTTATCTCACAATACTCCTACAATATTCAACATCAAATAACAATGCTTGATCTTTGTAAAGTGAAAAAAAAAGTAGGAGAACCCTTTACTATATTTTTACAAAGATGGAGAAGGTTATTTGCACGATATTCTCGTCCTATTCCTGGAAAGGAAAAGATGGATATTTTTATCAATAGCCTTGATCCAGAATTAAGCTATAGGCTTAACCTTCATTGTCCTCATAACTTTGAAAAACTGATTGAAAATGCAATCACTATTGAAGGGGCCTTGGTTAAAAGGGGAGTGATAAAACTTGATAATCCAAGTACATCAAATCAAAACAATGATAAAACAAGGTTTTGGAATAGAAACAAAAATGTTGTTAATGATGGCATAGTGGATGCCAATAATTTACGAACAAGGCCATCCGTTTTCAATCTATCAAGTGTTCCAAGAAACAATTCACAAGGAAATACAATACAACAAGGAAACAACAATCAACAAGGACAAGTTTCCAAGCAAGAGAACATAACCAATCAAAATACCAATCAAAATCATGGTAATTTCAATAATAATCTTGGCAATGCCCAAATATCAAATCCGTCTAGACCTTCATTCTTTTCAAATCGACGGACTTTTACTGCTTTGGGTCAATCTCTTGAATCTGCTCTTAAGGAACTTCTTGATAATAAAGTTATCACTTTACCACCACAAAGATATTATGAGCCACGAGTTAAACCACCATCATGGAATGACTCGTACTATTGCAATTATCATCGATGTAAAGGTCATAGAACAAACAATTGTCAAGCTTTGAAAAATCTAGTACAAGATTTAATTGACAATGGTACTATTACAATTGAGGGACATCATACCAATGATGATCATCAAGCATTCAAAGATCCTTTTCCAAATTACCAAAAGGGGGAAACATCGGATACCAAAGCCAAAAGCATACATAATGTTGAAGACAATATAATCCGCCATATTTACACAGATGATAATCGGATTAATGTTATCAAAATTAAAGGAAAACAAGAATATCAACAGGTTAATGTAACAACAAGAGGTCAAGCAAAGGTTGTTTTAAAAGGAAGTTCATCTAAAACAACTATTTCTTCTCCAACTCAGTATAATCTGGTTGATCAATTGAGAAAAACATCAGCTCAAATTTCTATTCTTGAAATTCTTAAAATATCCCCCATACACAAAAATATTTTAGAAGAAGCGCTTGTGAACACAACTGTTAATACTGATCTAGATGCAAACAGATTTCAAGCCATGGTGGGACATTTGTCTTCCCCCACTTGTCTTTCATTTTCCGATAAAGATGATGCTTCTATGACACATCCACATAATTCCTCGCTCTATCTTGAAGTCATGATCCATAAACATCGAATTAGACGTGTCTTAATAGATGGAGGAGCCGGTTTGAATATTTGTACCTTAAAATTGATAAATGCCTTAGGAATTTCAGAAAATGAAATTGATTCACGAAGGAAGATAACTATTAAGGCATATGATGATGAAGAAAGAGCTTCTAAGGGATTAATATTGCTACCTATCAGAGTGGGACCTGTTGTGAAGAATACTTTTTGTCAAGTTCTAGATCGAGATTTGTCTTATAACATACTTTTGGGTCGTCCGTGGATTCATGATATGCAGGCCGTATCATCAACATATCACCAATGTATCAAGTTTCCATATGATGGACAAGAAATAACCATACAAGCTGATTACAATAGTACCCAAACTTGTTCTAATCTTAGGGTGAGTCAAGATGTCTTTGTGCCATATAATAGAGAAGCTCTTGTTGTTTCTTCTTCTAATCTACAAGTCCAATTGCAAGAATTGACAAATAATCTTGATACTAAGCTAAAGTTTAAAGACAAAGGGGTAGGTGAATATTCACTATCTCTTTCTACTTTACCTCCTCCAAGATCACATGGATTACCAACTTTATCAAATCAAAAGATTGCAACTGCTTCTACATCTCAAACTTCCGTGCCAATCACAAAGTTTGATGGAAAATTCATTAGAGCTAATACCACTGAAGAAGAAGCTGAAGATAGGGACATCCTAAATTGGCTATACAAAGATGAAGATGAATCTCTCTTGCACATTAAGTTACCTAAAGAACAATATGGTAAAGGGTACGCTATCATGCAAAAGATGGGTTATGAAGGCAATGGTCCTATAGGGAAACGAAGAGAAGGAATTGTGGAACCAATTCAGCCTATTTCAAAGCATTCAAGTGATAAAACAGGACTTGGATATGGTAAAGATAAAGAACTTACTTCACAGCAGACATCATTAGTTCATAAAGGAGAATCCGTGTCAGATAAATCTCATGAATCAGTTTTCCAATTGCAAAATAGTTCAGATACTGATTCTAATGAATATGAATGGGACACCATTTATAATGATGAATTCTGGAAGGATAAACAAATTGATACTATACATAAATATGCACCTGTTCTTATACAAGGAGAAGGTTCAAGGCCTCCACTCGATTATATTTTACAAAGCGATCATGACTCAAGTGAGGAAGAATCAGATTCTAACGAGATGGATAATCAATAGGAGAATACCATCACAGACTTTTTTTACCATGAGGATGACAACCATATCATGACTTTGACAATACAAGACCTTACCCAACCTAATGATCCTATGCCTTTAGTTTATCCAGAACTTATAGATTGGGACATTGATGCACCTATCCATATTCCTACATTCAGTAATGATGAAGATGTTATAACTTTCCTTTGTTCCTCAAATGAAGAAAACAATTGTTTCATTCAAGAATCTTATACTCATGATTTTGACAAGGAGAGTGTCAAGTCTCTTAGCTGCAAAATAAATGAAATAAAAGATGGATCTATTGGTGAAAACCGAAAAAAGGCAGTGATAGATCAAAACAAAAGAAAAATAAAGAGCGAATCTGACAGTGAAAACCTTTCTGAGGCACTGAAGGATGAGAAACTTGATACTCTTCCCAAGTATTATCATGAAAGATCTTCTATTTTGATTGAACCAACATAATCAATCAACATAATTACACCAGAGCAGCCAAAAGTTTTGCAAATTGCAGCATCATTAACAGTTGAAGAAGTCCAGAAATTCATGCAATTCTTGAAGGATAATCAAATTAACTTTGCTTGGTCATATGCTGATATGCCAAGGTTAGATCCTAATCTGATAATGCATCATTTATCTATCAAACCTGGGATAAAACCTGTAAAGCAAAAGCTCAGAAAGATGCATCCACATGTTGCATTATTGGTCAAGGAAGAATTAAAGAAGCTTTTAGATGTTGGATTCATTCGAACTATTGACTATGCAGAATGGATTTGAAACATTGTACCTGTTTCAAAGCCAGATGGAAGGATCAGAGTTTGTACAGATTTCAGGGATTTAAATAAAGCATGCCCTAAAGATGATTTTCCTTTACCTAACATAGATTTGATTGTAGACTTAACTGCTGGTCATGCAATGTATCTATTAATGGATGGATTCTCGTGATACAACCGTATAAAATTGCAACCAGAAGATCAAGATAAAACAACGCTCACATGTCCTTGGGGTACTTATTGGCCGAATGCCGCGCCATTCATAAAGAATGCTGGAGCTACTTATCAAAGAGCAATGACAACTATTTTTCATGATATGATGTATACATTCATGGAAGATTATGTTGATGATTTACTTGCCAAATCTCATACACGAGATGAACACCTAGAAATCTTGTCAAAAATCTTTATCAGAATGGAGAAGTTCAATGTTCAACTAAATCCAAAGATATGTGTCTTCGGTGTTACATCTGGAAAACTCCTAGGGTACATTGTTTTAGAAAAGGGTATAGAAGTTGATCCAGAAAAGGTACAAGCTATAATGGATATGCCTCCACCATGAAATATCAGTCAATTAAGATCCTTGCAAGGAAGATTACAGTCCATCAGAAGATTTATAGCTCAACTGGCAGACAAAAGCTTGCCATTCACACATCTATTGTATAAAAATGTTCCATTTAAATGGGATGACAAATGTGAAGCAGCATTCAATCAGATTAAGCAATATCTTACACATCCACCAGTTCTAATTCCACCTATTCCAGGAGAGTCGCTTATACTCTATATTTCAGCAACAGAAGTATCTTTGGGTGCATTGCTAGCACAAGAAGACTCTACAGGTAAAGAAAGGGCTATATATTATATCAGCAGAACCTTAACAAGACATGAGTTAAACTACAGTTTCATTGAAAAAGCTTGTCTTGCAGTAGTGTTTGCTTCTCAAAAGTGGCGACATTATATGTTGACTCATATAGTTAAGCTGATAACAAAGATAGATCCATTGAAATATCTATTAAGCAGAGCAATTTTAACAGGAAGACTTGCAAAATGGGTAATGATCTTAAGTGAGTTTGATATTCACTATGTAGATCGAAAAGTGATTAAAGGACAGGTCATTGCAGATCAGTTAGTTGAAGCTCCTTTACAAGAAGACAATCCAATGCATATTGAGTTTCCTGATGCAGATGTCTTTACAACAACAATTCAGAGACCGTGGGCACTATATTTTGATGGATCTTATACACAATATGGCTCGGGGGCAGGGATTCTTTTTGTTACACCTGAAGGACATACCATCTCACGATCATATCGGTTGATGTTTCCTTGCACAAATAACATAGTAGAATATGAGGCATTACTCATAGGATTAAAGATAGCTTTGGAATGGCGGATTACAGAGCTGGAAGTTTATGGTGATTCACAACTTATCATTAATCAAATTAATGATGATTATCAAACCAAAGATGATAAGTTGTTACCATACAAAAACATGGTGGATGATTATAAGAAATATTTTGTGTCAATCAAATTTTCACAAATATCAAGAATTGACAATAAAGCTGCAGATGCAATGGCTACCATTGCTTCTTTATTACAAATATCAGAAGATCAAACCAAGTATGAATTCTTGGTGGAACAATTGTTTTCTCCTGCACATGATAATCCTGAAACCCAAGTTATATGTCATTTGACTGGTTCAGATTCACCCTTATATGGCAAAACATATACCTATTTGAAAGATAACATCTTGCCTTTAGATTTATCACGAAACCAAAAACGGAATTTCATTCGCCAATCATCCCGTTATACCTTAATTGCCAATATCCTTTATAGACGTGGTCTTGATGGTACACTCCTTAGATGTCTTGAAAGTGACGAATCTGAAAAAGCCTTACAAGAGGTTCACAGTGGTATTTGTGGAACTCATTCAAGTGGTTTGACCTTAGCAAAGAAACTTGTCAGAATGGGATACTATTGGCCTACAATGGAGCAAGATTCTTTTACTTTTGTTAAGAAATGTTCTAAATGCCAGATCCATGGGAATCTTATTCATGCACCTGCACAAGAATTGCAGCCTTTTATTTCAACATGGCCCTTTTCTCAGTGGGGATTAGATATTGTTAGAAAAATACATCCTTCATCATCAAATGGTCATAAGTTTATCATCACAGCTACTGAGTATTTTACAAAATGGATTGAAGCTGTTCCTCTAACAACAGTGACTGGTAAACAGATATCTTCATTTATCCTGAATTACATTATTTGTAGATATGGAATTCCTAATTCTATTGTTACTGATAATGGAAGACCTTTTAAGAATCAGGATGTTGACGAAATTTGTGAAAGATTTCATATCCAACACAGGTACTCTACACCTTATTATCCACAGGGTAATGGTCAAGCAGAAGCTTCTAACAAAACCATTTTGAAGATATTGAAGAAGACAGTAAATGATGTTGGACGTGATTGGCATGTTCAACTCAACCCAGCTTTGTGGGCATATAGAACTAGTATTCGCACACCAACAGGAGCTACACCATATGCTTTAGTCTATGGAGCAGAAGCGATCTTACCATTGGAAGTTGAAATACCTTCTCTTAGGGTTTCACTTAAGGGATTGATAAGTGATGAAGACTACCGAGTTTCTCGCCTTCAAGAACTCGAACTGTTAGATGAAAGACGCCAACATGCAGCTGATCACTTGAAAGGTTATCAACAAGTCATATCTCATAGTTATAACCACAGAGTTAAACCACGGGCATTTCAAGTGGGTGACTTAGTTTTGAAGGAAAATCCACGTAATCAGCAAGATAGAGAAAAGAAAGGCAAATTTGAACCTAATTGGCTTGGTCCATTTGTTATTATAGCAGCATATGGTTCTAGAGCATATCAATTATCCACATCAGAGGGGGACCTGTTTGAAGAGCCAACCAATAGTATTCACCTTAAGAAGTTTTATGTCTAAAAAGTCCTGAAAAAATCAAAAAAATCATAAAAAGTCCTGAAAAAATAAAATAAAATCAGAAAAATCTTGAAAAAGTGCAATAAAAACAAGTGGTGAAAACTTGGCAAACAAGCGCTACTTGTGATCTAAATGGGCTCCTCCATTTATTAGTTTATTTCTTATTTTCACTTTAGGCATCATTCATCCACGTCTATCATCTGTAAATATCTTTCATTATCCATACCATGTAGTGGGAATATTTAGGTTTCATCATGGCTTGATGAAATTTGTACATATCTTTTATCTTTAGGTTGTGTTTACATTGGGGACAAAACGCAGAAAAATACAAGAGAGGGGCAACGAGCTTTCAAAATATCACAAGCAGACAAGTAACAGCTTGACAAAACAAAACGAACATTGTCAAATCAACTCAATCACAAACATGTTTATGCCAATAACATGATCCAAACAACTATCGAAGTGAGAATATCAATGATGATAACCAAATTGGATGATCTTAATCTGAATAAATGTTTGAAATGCCTTAAGCCGGATTTGAATGGTTGTTTGATTTCATCATATTCGGAGAATTACGATGTACCGAACAACTAGAAAAGCAAGGAAGGAGTATGATTTTCTTGTTTTCGCTTGCATAATAATCTTTCCTAAGTTGGCAAAGTATAAAAGGTGTGAATAATTGTCTCTAGCCCAGCTTTTGCCCATCAGGGTAATTAGGGGACATATTCACATGGTTAAGTTTACTTAGGATAAAATATTCTTTCTAGAAGTCTTAGTTGGCTTATCTAGAACTTATCTTATCTAGCTAGGATGCATCATTTCCTAGGTGATTAGTTTGTTAGTTGTCTCATGTCATAGGATTATGACATTTTTCAACATCATGTTCATTACTACATTTCAACCTTGCCTATATAAGCAAGGCATCTCATGTAAATTCAATCAATTCAACCATTAATAAATCTTGCATTGTGAAGCAAGCTTTCTTGCCATTCTCTCTCTTGTGGAAGTAGTTATGGTCTAGCAACTGTTCTTGGGGGTGTTGGGGAGTCACCATTTACTCCCACAGACATTACCATAAATTCATGTGTAAGGATGATGCATTGATGAAACCAAAAAAAGTAACTTATAACTACATGCAGGACAAAGGGCTATTTGTATGTTATAAGTTCGGTTCTATTAAATATTTACCCATTTGAAATGTGGAAGTGTTAAGAAGATAATTTGTTGTGTAAGGAACCGTGTGATCCTCTATAGCCGTGGAATTGCTTTATTCCAAAATGTATAATGAAATCGTAATGGTCATGTCAGTGCGACAGTATGATCATTGCCAGTGAGGAATCTTATAACCATTGGGAATTTGTAGCTAGTAAGGCACTGACCGTGAGGCATTTCATTAAGCCAGTGAGGCACTTTTATGAGTGGTTTTTCATCCCTACGAGGGTTTTCCACTCATGAAAATCTTTGTGTTATGGTTTCTTTGTGGATGCACTTATGATCTTTTTATTTCCTTAATTTGCATTGTAGTTTGCACTTATTGTTGTGATGTTAATTCATGTGTAAGCTTACACGGCTAAATCTAATGAAGGCACCACCTTGTTTCAATAGACTTTGATTCATTAATGTATGTTATTTCATTTGATTATAATGGTGAAATAAATTTTGGGAACTTAAGGATATAATTAGTATTTGGGCCTTTCTGGTCATTACAATTGTTTAGGACTAGATGGGATGATGGAGGATCCTTAAACTATTAACAAGGGAAAATCAAGATATGCGATAGGTATGAAAGGATGATGGATCAATTTTGGTAAATGATAGTAGAAATGAAGGTTAGTGGCTGGAAGAATTATCATATGGTCTCCAAGGGCTATGTCGCATAGGGATAATGAGGCTATGAAGGTAATGACATGATATTTCATGGATAGTGTATGAACAAAGGATAAACATATCAAGAGTTTTTCCAAAGCATTATTTATGTTTGTATAGTCCTTATCGAGATCAAGGTAGGTGGGAAAATGGATGGATGTAAATGTCATGAGGAAGGCATGGGAGATGAGACGACTTGCCCCCAGGTGTAAAATTACACATAGATAATTGCTCATACACATGATGCCTGCTTGCCAAGTTTTCATCATGGTACTTATCCAAAGCGCCATAAAAATGGTTTTCACTATTTGATGAATTTTTTCTGTTTACTATTTTCTTGACTTTTTATTTATTTTGTTTTTGTTTTTTTTTTCAATTTTTTTTTTGGTATTTTTATATGGATAGGATGTCTTGGATTCTCATTGATTGTTTTGAAACTATTGACAGTGCTAATGTCGAGATTGGTGCCATGATATGCCAATAATGACCTTTTTGAAGTAGTTTCCTCGTCAGGATCATAAAACTTGCATACAACTGATTGATGTCATTGTGATCTTTTTTATACTAGAGTTGGCCTTATTAGAATACACACATCGCAATAGAGTGCCATGATAGTCCTTATAACAAAGAGTTGCTGCCAAGTTGCGATGGATTTGTGAGGTATGAGTTTTAGACTTTAGGCGCGATGTAGGATTATGATGGATGATGGTAGATTTGGAAGGGTTTTTTTGACGTTTGGATGAATCACTTTTTATTTGCCAAGCTTGGGATGTTGGACGGGGGAGTTTGGAATTTTGATTAGGATAGTGTTTGGAACCATCACTTTTATATGCCTTGCTTGATGACCATTTTGAAGGAGGTGGACATTTATTATATGTGGGAGTTCTCTTTTCTTATGGCTCCACATTTTGATTGAATTTTGGATTTGGCATATTTTCTTTGCTTGATCCATTTTTCTTTGGGATCCATTTTAACTTCATTTGTCCACTTGGATTTTTGTCTGATTTAGTGGCTTTGACATTTGATTTTGACCTTTGGATTTGTAATATAATTTTCTTTTTGTTGGTTCCAAATGGAAGGTTTATTAGAATGATAGTGATAGGGCAGGGTTGGATGAGACAATCACTGTCCCATGCTTTGGGTCTCACCTTGGCAAAACCTTTGGTGTTACTCTCCACCTTCTTGACCTATAGGTCCTAAAGCTTGTTAGGCACCCCTGGTTCTCCTAGCCAACCCCTCTATCATCTGCATACAACTAACCAAGCCAAACTTGGTGCTTTCTCCTCCATTTTCTCCCTAGCCCTTAATCTTCCTAAAGGCTTGCTAACTCTCCAAACCTCACTAACTTGTTGCAGGGGCGTGTGGTGTCTAATATAACTTCAAAACCATCCCTCTATGGTTCATGAACATTCACAAGACTCATATTCCCTATCACTTTCTCCAAAACCTAGTTTAGGGTTTAAGAAGGGCTAGTAGCCCTTGAGCCCCTATTAGGCCTCCTATCTCGAGGAAATATGATTTAACTCCAATCCTGTAGAAGAACATCACAAAATTATTTCTGAGACCCTAGTTCATTTTCTAACCTCTTAAGGATTTTTTAGGTTTTAGGCTCCCTCAGTCCGTACACAGGCGTAACCCTGATTTTGTGGAAATTAGGGCTTTTTAAGCCATTTCTTGACTTCACTGTGAACTGTCAACTTGTTTAGTCATCAGATGGTTTGATGGGATCTCCTGCTTCCTGCCAAGCCTTTGTAGGACCTCCTGCAATCACCACACACCTTGAGTTGCCAAGGAATAGTCACCCTGCAATGTTAGTGTTTTGTTTTCTCTATCTTTCCTAACTGGGCATAGCCAAGCTCGCTTAGGAAAGGACCTTTTCCATGGAACCTTGCAACCTAGAAACTCCTAAACCTATTCTATATACAGGCATGGAGCTTAGCCTCATTTCCCACAGACTATACATCAGGTATAGTGGAAAATAGAGGTCTAAAACTCCATGAATAACAACCTGTTTACTGATCAACAAAGAAAGAAATAAAACCTACTAAGAATAAAGCTTGGAAATGATGGAACAACACCTATAGAAACTACAAAAATCTTGTACAATGATTACCACACGTGCTACACCTTTTTCATTACCAAGAGCTCTCCATTAACACAGTAAAAGAACAAAAGAAACAAAAACTTGCAAGAACTTCAATGTTTTTTTCATATAACAACAACTCCAAATGAAACCAAAACTTCTCCAACCCCTTGAACAGGTCGAAGCACACCTTTTAAAGGTTCATCAGGTGGTTACATTTCCCTTGGTCGGACATAACCACCACAATAGAAACAAAATTGCACAAATGCAACATTTTGGGTTTTGACTCCAATTCCAAGTGATTCCTAAGGAAAACAAGTTAATAAACTCATCTAATCTACCTTGAACAACTGAACCACATTCCTTCCAACATATCCTAACATCTTAAACACAAAACAAGATGGTCAACATGACCTTGAAGTTTAAAAACTCAAAATTGCTTCCTAGGCTTCCAAAGTTGCCTAGTGTTTCCCAATGCTCTCTAGGTGCTCCTACACCATTCTCCCCCTCTCAGCCCAAACACTAAGGAATGGAAGGAGAGACCAAGGATAGGTCAATACCCAACTACTTGAACTGGTCTTCTTGTACCCATGTGGCTTCTGATTCATGCTTGTTCTTCCACTTGATAAGGTGCTCCATGTACACCTTGTTTCTTGTAGCTTTCTTCACTCTTGATTCCAAGACCTTCTCTGCCTGAGGCTTATCTTGAGTAGGTAAGGGTACATTATTGATGTCTTTGAAGATCTCCTGACTGTTCTGAACCTCATCACTGACTCTTCCCTTATATTTGATCAAATCAGCTATGTTGAAAACTGGTGAGATTCCTAGATCGGTAGGTAACTCCACCTTATATGCATTCTTACCATACTTGGCCAATATCTTGCATGGACCCACTCTCTTCATCTGCAACTTGGTTGACATTCCCTTCTACAACCTTGAATTGTTAAGGTGGACCATAACATAGTCCCCTACTTGAAATTGCACATCCTTCCTTATTAAATCTGCCTTCTCTTTCAACTTGTGAGTAGCCTTGGTGACTATCTTCTTCACCTGCTCCTGAATCTCTTTCATGGTCTGACTGAAGTACTCTGCATGTCCACTTCTATGTTCCATAGCTCCAAGATCTCTGAGCTCACATATGCCTCTTGGGTGCATCCCATACACAACTTCAAAAGGACTCTTCCCTGTGGTCCGGTTAACATTGTCATTATAGGCATACTCAGCTTGTGAGATAACCATATCCCATGTCTGTCCATATTCTTTAGTGAGGCACCTTAAAAGATTACCTAGCACCCTGTTAACCACCTCTATTTGACCATCGGTTTGAGGATGGTAAGCTAACCCAAATGATAGGTTTGTACCCAATCTACTCCATAGAGTCTTCCAAAAGTGACTCATGAACTTCACATCCCTGTCTAAAACTATGCTCAAAGGTAGTCCATGGATCCTTACAACTTCTTTAAAGAAAAGATGAGCTATGTAGCTAGCATCATGAGTAGTCTTGCAAGGGATAAAATGACTCATTTTTCTAAATCTATCTACTACTACATAAACACTGTCAAAACCAGTCTTGGTCTTAGGAAGGCCTACCACAAAATCCATGCTCACACACTCCCATGGTCTGTTAGGAATGGGTAGGGGTTGATATAAACCAACATTACTAGCTCCTCCCTTAGCTTTCATACACATAACACATTGTTCTACATACTTCCTAACATCTCTTGCCAACTTAGGCCAGTAATAGAACCTTTGCACTAGTTCTAAAGTCTTATTGATGCCAAAATGTCCACTAAGACTGCCATTATGCTTTTCCTAAATTAGATTTTCCCTCATTGACCCTCTTGGAACACATAATTGATTTCCCTTAAACAATAACCCACTTTGCAATGTATACTTTGAGTATTGACTATGGAAATGGTTCTCAAAGTTAGAACATACCTTATAGACCTCTGCAAAGTCTTCATCTTCCCCTTAGAGATCCTTGAAACTCTCTATGCCAATGCTCTTCACTTGTATCTCCTGCACTGTCAACAACCTCCTGCTCAATGCATCTGCCACTTTGTTTAGCTGTCCTTTCTTATGCTTAATGGTAAAAGTAAAAGCTTGGATGTATTCCATCCATTTCAAATGCCTATTACTCAACTTCTCTTGAGTGTTGATAAAACTTAGTGCCTAATTGTCAGTAAAGACTACAAACTCCTTGGGTAGAAGATAATGCCTCCATTTCCTAAGTGACTAAACCAAAGCATAAAGTTCTAAGTCATAGGTTGAATACTTTTTCTTTGCTTCATTGAGCTTCTTCTCACTAAAGAAGGCTATAGGTCTGCCCTCTTGACTTAGCACTCCTCCTACTGCCACTCCACTAGCATCACATTCAATAGTGAACAACTTGTCAAAACTAGGTAATAAGAGAATAGGTTGAGTTGCCACCTCTTGTTTCAGTTTCTCAAACCCTTTCTCAGCTTCTTGTGTCCACACAAACTTAGCTTTTAAACCACCCTTGATTTTCTCTAGCATTGGTGCACATATACCACTAAATTTCCTTATGAATTTCCTATAAAATTGAGCCAATCTATGAAAACTTCTTACCTCTGTCCCTGTAGTTGGTGTAGGCTAGTTTAGGATGGCTTCCACCTTGCTTGGATCCATCTTCAATGATCCTTTGGACACTACAAAACCCAAATAGACTAAATCTTGCTTAAAGAACTCACACTTCTCTAGATTGATTGCCAACTTCTCTTCTTGCAACCTTCTAAGAACCTGCTCCACATGCTTCAAATGCTCTTCTGCTATCTTGTTGTATATGAGGATGTCATCAAGGTATACCACCACAAATATCCCTGTAAAGTCTTTAAGCACCTCATTCATGAGCCTCATGAATGTGCTAGGGGAATTGGAGAGACCAAATGGCATCACTCTCCATTCATATAACCCATCATTTGTCTTAAATGCTGTCTTCCACTCATCACCATCCTTAATTCTGATATGATGGTATCCACTCTTGAGGTCCAACTTGGTGAAGTACTGAGCTCCTCCAAGGCAATCCATTAAATCTTCAATTCTAGGAATAGGGAACCTATACCTTATGGTGATCCTATTTATTGCTCTAGAATCAGTGCATAACCTCCACTTACCTCCTTTCTTGGTTGCTAAAACCACTGGTACTACACATGGGCTGATGCTCTTTTGAATCAATCCTTGATCCAACAACTCCTGCACTTGCCTAGCTACTTCTAGGTTCTGATCTAGTGTAAGCTTGTATGCTGCTTTGTTTGGTAATGAAGCTCTAGGTATGAAGTCAATTTGATGACTTATGGCTCTCTTTGGAGGTAAAGTTGCAGGTGTACCATCACTGACAATGTCCTTAAACTGATCCAACAACTTTAGGACTGCTCCGGGTATGACTGTCTTTGCAGCCTTGTCTTCTTCTTTAGGTTGTATCACAACCACATATCCTTCACCCCCTTGATGTAGGTTGTTAAGGAACTCTTTACCACTACTCAACATGATGTTTGGTGTCTTTGACTGTCCTTCTTCTTCTAACAGTGACTGCAACTTAAAAGTCTTCCCATCCTTCTTGAATGAAATGGTGTTCTCTTTCCCATCATACATGACACTTCTGTCATATTGCCATGGTCTGCCCAATAGTAGATGGCATGCATCCATGGGTAAAACATCACAAAATAACTTGTCTTTATATCCTCCAATGGAAAACTCCACCGTTACTTTCTCATTTACTAAAACACTCTGCCCTTTGTTTAGCCATGTGACCTTGTAAGGGTTAGTATGGGGTACCTTCTCCAATTTTAGTTTCATTACTGCCTCCTCTGATATTATATTATCTGTTGAACCTGAGTCTACTATGACCTTGCATACTTTTCCATGTATCTTGCACCTTACTCTAAATAGTGCTCTTCTCTGTTTTGGTTCCTCTTTAACCGGTTGTCTGATCAAAACTCTATTGAACATCAGATTCTCTCCTACCTTAGATTTAATATGACTGACCTCAGATGCCTTAGGAATCATGGTGTCATCTTGTGCATAAGCCACTCTCTTTTCATTTCTTGATGAAGATGCTTTCTCTAGGCACCTATAAGCAGGATGACCTACTTGACTACAATGGTAGCATTTCATGTTTGCAAAATAAGAATTGCTCCTACCTGCTCCTCTTCCTCTGTTTGAACCTCCTTGAGGTCCTCTACCTCTGTTATATCCTCCTCTAGAAGATGTTTCACCTCCATGCTCTGTGAGTTTAGAATCTCCTTGGTTTCTTTGGTCATTGCCTCTACCTTGGTAGCCACCACACTGTCCTCTTTGATCTCTTTGATCTTTGCCTTTGCCTCTACCCTTAGAAGCCTGGTCTTGCTTCCTCTTGTTCCTTTCCTCAATCTTGATAGCCAATTGGTAGCATTGATGTACTGTCTTAGGACTTAAAAGAGCCATCTCTTCTTGGATGTTCCACTTCAAGCCATTAAGATACCTAGCCACCTTGAGACTTTCATCTTCTAAAACATTATACCTCATACAAAGTTTTTGGAACTCCTCTGTGTAGGTATTCACATCTTGGTATTTCTACCTTAAGCTTTGCCTCTTCTTGTGTAACTGAATCTCATAGTCATCAGGCATGTATACCTCTCTCACTTTGGCAACCATTCTTTTCCAAGTTGAAATAGGCTACTTGCCTTCCTTTTCCCTCTCTGTCTGAATGAATTTCCACCATGTCAATGTAGAACCTCTTAGTCTTGATTTTTCCACCTTTACCTTCTGTGCCTCAGTAACTCCATCACATTCAAAATGGTTTTCCATTCCCTCTATCCAATCAACAACTAAATCAGCTTCCATTTTTCCACTAAACAATGGTATTCCTTCAAGTCCTTTTCCACTCAACACCTTCAATGCTTTCAAGAAAGGTTCTTCCTCCAAAATAGGGTCAGGTTCAGGGATCTTCTCTTCCTCTGCAACCTCTTCTTCCTTTGGTACTTTTCCTTCCAACTTCACATTGTTCAATGCTTTCTCAAGTTGCTCTATTCTTTCTTTCAACAACTTATTGTCCTCCTCTTGCTCTTCAACCATCTTGGCCAACTCTGCATTTGCCACCATGATGGATGAATCACTTGATTCAATGTCTGACATACAAGATTCTTCCCAAATCTTTTGCTCACTCTGATACCAATCTGATAGGGCAGGGTTGGATGAGACAATCACTGTCCCATGCTCTGGGTCTCACCTTAGCAAAACCTTTGGTGTTACTCTCCACCTTCTTGACCTATAGGTCCTAAAGCTTGTTAGGCACCCCTGGTTCTCTTGGCCAACCCCTCTATCATCTGCATACAACTAACCAAGCCAAACTTGGTGCTTTCTCCTCCATTTTCTCCCTAACCCTTAATCTTCCTAAAGGCTTGGTAACTCTCCAAACCTCACTAACTTGTTGCAGGGGCGTGTGGTGTCTAATATAACTTCAAAACCATCCCTCTATGGTTCATGAACATTCACAAGACTCATATTCCCCATCACTTTCTCCAAAACCTAGTTTAGGGTTTAAGAAGGGCTAGTAGCCCTTGAGCCCCTATTAGGCCTCCTAGCCCAAGGAAATAGGCTTTAACTCCAATCCTGTAGAAGAACATCACAAACTTCTTTTTGAGACCCTAGTTCATTTTCTAACCTCTTAAGGATTTTTTAGGTTTTAGGATCCCTCAGTCCGTACACAGGCGTAACCCTGATTTTGTGGAAATTAGGGCTTTTTAAGCCATTTCTTGACTTCACTGTGAACTATCAACTTGTTTAGTAATCAGATGGTTTGATGGGATCTCCTACTTCCTGCCAAGCCTTTGGAGGACCTCCTGCAATCACCACACACCCTGAGTTGCCAAGGAATAGTCACCCTGCAACATTAGTGTTTTGTTTTCTCTATCTTTCCTAACCGGGCATAGCTAAGCTCACCTAAAGGACCTTTTCCATGGAACCTTGCAACCTAGAAACTCCTAAACCTATTCTATATACAGGCATGGAGCTCATTTCCCACAGACTATACATCAGGTATAGTGGAAAACAGAGGTCTAAGACTCCATGAATAACAACCTGTTTACTAATCAACAAAGAAAGAAATAAAACCTACTAAGAATAAAGCTTGGAAACATGGAACAACACCTCTAGAAACTACACAAAGCTTGTACAATGATTATCACACGTGCTACACCCTGTTCATTACCAGGAGCTCTCCATTAACACAGTAAAAGAACAAAAGAAACAAAAACTTGTAAGAACTTTAATGTTTTTTCATATAACAACAACTCCAAATGAAACCAAAACTTCTCCAACCCCTTGAACAGGTCAAGGCACACATTTTAAAGGTTCATCAGGTGGTTACATTTACCTTGGTCGGACATAACCACCACAATAGGCCCAAAATTGCACAAATGCAACATTTTGGGTTTTGACTCCAATTCCAAGTGATTCCTAAGGAAAACAAGTTAATAAACTCATCTAATCTACCTTGAACAACTGAACCATATTCCTTCCAACATATCCTAACATCTTAAACACAAAACAAGATGGCCAACATGACCTTGAAGTTTAAAAACTCAAAATTGCTTCCTAGGCTTCCAAAGTTGCCTAGTGTTTCCCAATGCTCTCTAGGTGCTCCTGCACCAGATAGTTTATGGTGTGGATGGAAGGAGTTTTGGCAAAAACCTTATGAAAAGGATTACTCATGGCCCCCATTTTAATGTTTGTATCAGATAAAGTTTCCCCCACTATCGAGGAGGTACCACTAATATCATTAGATTATCCAATTGAGGAATAGCCAAGACCTTGATGTCTAGAATTTTCATAAAAGTGTATTGGTTCTCGAATGCCTTGCTCGTGTATGCCTAATCCTTTTCCTTGATACTACATTCTTTGACATATTCTCTTTGCGATGGGGTATTTGTCATTTTGGAAGCAATTTGCAATCCCATCATTGTGTATGTGGAGATCATTACTCAATATTTTCTCATCTACAAGAAAGCCTACTCTTACAAATATAGATAATCCTAGTTGATAAGACTTCGCTTTGTTGACATGGATATATTTTTGATTGATATCTTTGCTCTGATTTTATGAGATGTCAGATTCAGGCGATTCTACTGGTGCTTCCAAGTCAATGTCGAAACCATATTTATGGTCATTGTCATAGAGTCCAGTGAATTCAACTATAGCTTGATCATTTGCAAATATGTCCAGAGTAGAAGACTCTTATTCTAGAGGAAGATCATCTATGTGTCCAAAGGAGGCACGTGTCTCATTTTGGGAAATGGATGTGTTCAGAGTTTGGGTAGGATTATCCTCAAATGTTTGATCATGAATGACATAAAGGTCAATGAGCGGATTGTTTTGGGTTTCTTGATCAATGGTAGTGTCTTGGTCAAAGATGGGATTGTCTTGGATGACATGATTGGGAATGGAATCTTTGTCAAGGATAGGTGTATTTTGGATGCTATGATTATCTAGAAGGACTTCTTGAATGGATTTAAGGATGGGGTCATGGGATGGACTACCTTGATCTTGACATGAAGGTGAAGTTATGATGTCATGCCTGGGGTTTAATCTTGACATATATCCTCAAATTTAAGCAATGGAATGTGACTTTAGACAAGGATATAATTTGCATGACTAAATGTATGTTGGGACGGAGAGGCTTGGAAAGGATTAGTGGATGAAGTACTAGGATAGGACATGGAGGCTTGGAAGGGATTAGTGGATGGTTGATTTCCCTTGTCAAAGTTAGGATAAGGGTGATAAATGGATGTTTGTTGTGTATAAATGGTATGGCATGTGTTAAGTGAGTCTTGATAGTGAGGGTAGATGGTTGAATAACTAGGACTTATGAATTGTTGGTAGGAAGGGCATTGGTATTTGGACTGGATGAATTGTCTTTTGAAGTCTATAGCTTGTTGGTATTGACCATTACAGAGTAACTAGTATTCAACTTGACTAGCAATCATATTGAGGTGAATGGAAGACATGGTGGTGGATGGTATGAAGATTCTAAAGTCTACAAAATGAATACCTAAGAGTTTGTCTATGTTGAAAATAATTGTGGATCCTAGGATGCAACTAGAATTTTGCAATGGTAAACCTATAGTAAAAGCTAAATGCCAACTAAAAGATGCAAAGATGGACAACTTGAGCAAATATTTTCTGGTTTTTGTACAGAGACCACTGAGAAAAGATGTTTAGAAATTGACTAATACAGTGATAGTCATTTTCCTAAGTGACATGAAGATGTGGTGTTTCAGGCAACAATTGTGTTGCAATAAAGCAAATGCATTGTTTTAGGTAGCAATTGCGTTGCAATAAAGGAGATGTGTTGTTTCAGGTAGCAATTGCATTGCAATAAAATAGATGCATTGTTTCAAGTAGCAATTGCATTGCAATGAAGAAAATGTGTTGTTTTAGGTAGCAAATGCGTTGTTTAAGGTAGCAATTATGTTGCAATAAAGCAAATGCGTTGCAATAAAGAAATTGCGTTGCTTCAGGTAGCAATTGTGTTGCTTCAAGCATTGCAATTGCATTGCTTCAGGCAGCATTGCTTCAGGCATTGTGTTGCAATAAAGCAGAATGCAGATGTGTTGTTTCAGGAAACAATTGTGTTGCAATAAAGTAGACGCATTGTTTCAGGAAACAATTGTGTTGCAATAAAGCAGATGTGTTGTTTCAGGTAGTAATTGCGTTGCAATAAAGCAAATATGTTGTTTTAGGCAGAAATTGTGTTGCAATAAAGCAGATGTGTGTTACAATGTCTCAGATGCATTGTAGTTTGAATAGGGTCTAGTTTTCTTTGCAATTTTGACAGATTTGTGAAGTTGTTTCAATTTGACTATGATTTTCTTGATTTGTAAAAGGTGTTTTATGTGTTCATTGAATTAGCAAACACTTGGAAACCACATGATTTTTTCTTGAATTTTTTGAAACAAGCACATTGAAGACAAGCACAAATCCTATGGATGGCAAGGACTATATTCATTGGATTCCCACTAGGATTTCTCCAACCACACTTATTCTTAGTGGATGACTTAGAATATTGGACACATTGGCTCCCCCTTACATGAAACTCACTTCTCAGGTCAACCAAGCTTCAAGTTCTCATGAATCTCCCATGACAGACTCTTCATCTCTACTAAGAACTACAAGCACGTGGGATGGCTTGGTAATGACTGTTGCTGCACCAATGAATAGAAAAGGATTTTGGCAACTACACAAATGGATTTTAGTTAGGGAACCCATTTAGGTGGCTATGTGTGAGGCAAGATTAACTTGTCTGCATAACAAATCTGCACCTATAATGCTAAGTTTTACATTAGCATTCATATTTGTATACCGATCAGGAGTAGCTTGGCTTTAACTTCGTTGTTAGTTTGAGTCACCTTGGGGTGAGTAATTTTTCCTGCCAAGGAAGGCCCACTTCTAGAGTTAATAACAACTTCTCTTGCACCCATGATCGCACAAGTGCACAAGGGGAGAGGATACTCTTATTATTAAATTGGGGTTACACAAAAGTGAAGACAAGATTGTTCATTTTAATGCCCAAATTGAAATATGTGGGTGGTAAAGCAACAACCCCTAAGTGTTTTTGTTTCTCTAGATCACAACAAGGCACAAGAGAATTGCATACACACTAAGGAGTTATCACTACACCACAAGACACATCAAACACTTGTTCATTTTAGCCCAACTTCTTGTGAGACAAGAAAAGTTCTTTTTAAGCCAATGCTATGAGAATGTAAGTAAATTTTAGCCTTGATGAGTGTATATGCAAGTTGTGTTCATTTTAATCCCATGAGTGTGAATGCATGTTTATTTTAAACCATGAAGTGTGAATGCAAGTTGTAGTTGTGATTGTTTGTTTATTTGTTTCTTTAGAATTGAAAAAGCCTTGTAAAATCAACAACAAAACTAGGGTTAGTATCTCCTTCTAGCTTGCCACATGCTGCCAACAACAAATCAGTAACCAAAAATCCCTAATCTACTAAAATTGAAAAGAGAAAATTGGAAAATGCTGCCAAAAACCAAGAATAAACTCGCAACAGGAAAATATGTCTTTCTATCTGTCAAATGCATTGCAACAAATCAAATGTGTCTTTCTATTTGTCAAATGCGTTGCAAAAAATCAAATGTGTTGTTTGGGCTGTCAAATGCATTGCAATAGATCAATTGTGTTGTTTAGGCTGTTAGATGCATTGCAACAAATCAAATGTGTTGTTTGGGTTGTCAGATGTGTTGCAACATATCAAATGCGTTGTTTAGGCTGCCAGATGCATTGCTACATATCAAATGCAGCTTAGAAAATTGCGTTTGCAGCATTTTGTACATGTACCTACAAAAAATGATGAAAATTCCATACAAAAATATGAATAATGTGTTTTTCATGTCAGGTTCACCAATGTAACTAAGGCAAAAATTTAGATTAGCATGAAAACAAATGCATAAACAAAACCCTAGCTAAACAATGAAGTACAGTGGAGTAAAAATGCATAAAACAAAGGAAAAGCTTCACCAAAAAGCCTTTATGACCCCATGATTGACCTTCATTTCCCTTCTCCATTTGCTGCAAAATGATTTTTTCCCTCAAATTTTGATAAGCAACTATTAACCTATGACAAGACCTAAGCAAATATTGAAGGATTGTACTACTCAACAATTGCAAGTATGCAAGTATGGAGCAAGCCTAAAGTTTGAAGCATGAAATCATGAAGTCAAGAGGTATGAAGTGTGACAAATGAGGTTGAAATTTCTTTTTTATAGAAAATTCAATTTTGGATAAGTGGCTAGGATTGAAAGTTGAGAAATGCCCTAAGATCAAAGGCTGAAATTGCATATGACATCTAGCAATTAGGGTTAGGGAAAAATTTGAAATGAGGGGATGAGATTTGATTTTAATCAAAGGTAAAAAATGCATGTGACAAGGAGATATTGGGCACGGAAAATGAGACTGTTGGAAAATCAAATAATAATTTAAAAATATTTGAATTAAGCAGCTGAGTCGACCTTTTGAATTAAAAATTAATTTAATTCAAAAGTGGTGGGGTCATGTGACAGTAAATAATTATTTCAAATTATTTACTTAGTGGGAAAGTGAGAATGAGAATTTAAATAAATAATTTTATTTAAGGTTAGAAGAAAAATCAATAAGATAATTAAATAATTAATAATAATTATTTAATTATGAAGAAAATGGATAAGGTGGACAGTAATTAAATAAACCTTAGGAATTTATTTAATTATAAGAAGACATAAGAAATTAATGACACATTTAAATAAATAAATAAAGTTTATTTATTTAAATAATCAGGAGGAAATAGTTAGGAATTATGACATTAGTACATAATTAAATAATTTAATTGTGAGGATGTTTGACATAGAAAAATGTGGTTTGCTTAAATTCAGAACTGAATGTTGTTCATAAGTCAGATTATGGCTGTCTTTTAATGATATTGTATTCTACCATGCCTTGAGCTTATGGTTGTTTGTTGTATGAGGTGTATTTGGCTGTTTGCTATGTAATTCTTCTTTTGGAAACCTTCGTGTTGCCTTATTCTCATTATACTCTTTTTGCATTGTTTCAATAAAAAAAAAGTAATAAAGAGTGGAGAACAACGTAGGAATAATGCAAAAAACAAGTACAACAATAATGTAGTAGTGCAAGGAGAATAGTAAGAAAATAGAGATGTAATATTTGGTACAATAAATAATAATTTATGTAGCATTTATTTTGAGGATTGTTTGGCCTTTCTATAGTCACCTCATAGATTAGGAGGATGGTCCACTCTTAGGAAATGACGGTGCTATTATTTCTTATTTTTTATTTTGAATATTTCATGTTACTATTTCATTTTAGTATGTATGATTAAATTATAATTTGTAGGTTTTCTTTTATGTGTAACTAATGATAATAATAAAATAGTAGAGTATATTTTAGAATGACATAATTATTTATTTTTATGGTAGATTAGTTTTGTAGACACATAAAAATGGCCTAGACCCACAAACCACATTTTTCTATGTCAAACATCCTCCTCACATAATTGAATTATTTAATTATGTACTAATGTCATAATTCCTAACTATTTCCTCCTGATTATTTAAATAAATAAACTTTATTTATTTATTTAAATACATCATTAATTCCTTATGTCTTCTTATAATTAAATAAATTCCTATGATTTTATTTATTTTTTATTCAAGGGGTAAACGCTTTTGACCTGGAGCTATGAACCAGAATACAACCACTCAACAATACCGCCCCAACGAGGCTTGAACCTTGGTGGCGAGAACAAAAATGCCACCTTTAAACCATCACACCATGCCAATATTGGCAAATTCCTATGATTTATTTAATTGTTGTCCACCTTATCCATTTTCTTCATAATTAAATAATTATTATTAATTATTTAATTATCTTATTGATTTTTCTTTTAACCTTAAATAAAATTATTTATTTAAATTCCCATTCTCACTTTCCCACTAAGTAAATAATTTGAAATAATTATTTACTATCACATGACCCCACCACTTTTGAATTAAATTAATTTTTAATTCAAAAAGTGAACTCAGCCTCTTAAATCAAATATTTTTAAATTATTATTTGATTTTCCAACAGTCTCATTTTCCGTGCCCAATATTTCCTTGTCACATGCATTCTTGACCTTTGATTTGTTAGCCTCTCATTTCAAATTTTTCCCTAACCCTAATTGCTAAATGTCGCATGAAATTTCAACCTTTGATCTTAGGGCATTTCTCAACTTTCAATCCTAACCACTTATCCAAAATTGACTTTTCTATAAAAAGACAATTTCAACCTCATTTGTCACACTTCATATCTCTTGACTTCATGCTTCCATACTTTAGCTTCAGACTTTTGGTTGGTTGCAATTTCTAAGTACATTGTAGCAATATTATAATCCTTCAATATTTGCTTAGGTCTTTGTCATAGGTCACTAGTTGCTCACAAAATCTGAGGGCAAACACCATTTTGCAGCAAATGGAGAAGGGAAATGAAGGTCAATCATGGAGGGTATGAAGGTTGTTTGGTGAAGCTTTTCCTTTGTTTTATGCATTTTTACTCCATTGTACTTCATTGATTAGCTAGGGTTTTGTTTATAAATTTGTTTTCATACTAACCTAACTTTTTACCTTAGTTACATTGGTAAACCTGACGTGAAAAACATATTTTGTAGATTTTCGTATGACATTTTCAGGCATCAATTGTGTTGCAATAAAGTAGATGTGTTGTTTCAGGTAGCAATTGCGTTGCAATAAAGCAGATGCATTGTTTCAGGCAACAATTGTGTTACAATAAAGCAGATGTGTGTTACAAAGTATCAGATGCGTTGCAGTTTGAACATGGTCTGGTTTTCTTGCAATTTTGAAAGACTTGTGAAGTTGTTTCAATTTGATTGTGATTTTCTTGATTTGTAAAAGGTGTTTTATGTGTTCATTGAATTAGAAAACACTTGGAAAACACATGATTTTGTCTTGAATTGTTTGAAACAAGCACATTGAAGACAAGCACAAATCCTATGGATGGTAAGGACTATTTTTGTTCAAACCTGTTCGGGCTCTCCTAGCTCAGGCATAAAAGTTTCTCAACAAAGTGTAACAGTTGCCATAAAATATGGATGCCCACTTTTGACTATACTCTGTTTGATGATTCCTACGTTTGAAATGGAGTGTTGGAGACTTTCCCCTACAGAGTTAAACTATTTTATGAATCATTTAGAGGAGTTGAGTATCATGAAAAAGACCAGTATTTTGACTCCAAAAGAACGCAAACAATTTCGAACTATACCTTGAAGCGTGTCTATAAAAGTTTTCTACCAACTTGTTTATGTTTTTCTGAATTGCTCGAAGGTGTTTCTTAAGAGCTTTTGGAGTGAGATGCCTAAGTCTAAAATGAGGACCGGTAGACCTTGGCTTAGGAATCCTGATTTTTCATGAGATCATGTGGGAACAATTTAAGTTTATGGAAGAAAGGAAGATATTTATTGCCACACAAGTGGTGGTAATAGGGGCCTTCCAGCCTCAATATCAACGTGTTTCTCTTCTTCGTCTAAAATGGTTGCTACGTTTCTCCACTGTTAGTTTGTTTCCTTGTTTTCAAAAGTGAAGGTTCTCAAACTGCTAATGAGATCTATTTGTTCACCGTTTATGAGATCAAAGTTTGGTTGAATTATACAGGTTGTTCAACAGGAGCAATCGGTCTCCAAATAGTCATGTGGGGTTCATTTTTCAAGTTTATCTTTGCTTAAGTGAATTGATTTTACCACAAACACTTGTCTTTGATTATGTTTCCAAACTAGATGTTTATATCAAAAACATCATAACTTTCACAATGTCCATTTCGTGAAAATCATGAGGTTAAAGTCATAATTTCCTATGTTGTCTTTGGTAAATATGGGTTTGAGATTAATGTCAAGATATTTAGAAATTGCTAAGGATAAATCCTTAGGACAAGCAGTAATATCAAGGATAACTCAAGAAGTCCATATTTAAGCCAAAGTGTTTGAAATTTTGGATAATGAATGTTTTTTTTGGATCATTTTGAAATCAAGTCAAGTGTTAAACTGACTCACAAGCATTACATCCCTAGGATAGAAATGGCTATATTTTTTGTATTCCCACTTGGATTTCTCCAGCTATGCTTGTTTAGAGTGGATGATTAGAAGCTTGACCACACTGGCTCCCTTCCACAACACTCACTTGTACGAGTCATCCAAGCTTCAAGTTCTCATGAATCTCCCATGACAAACTTTTCATCTCTACTAAGAACCACAAATATGTGGGGTGGCTTCAGAGTTCCGACCTCCTGACATCAACAAATATTAGGGATTTTTGGCTACTACACAAAGGTTCGTAATAAGGGCATCCAGTTTAGGGGGTGCAATGATAAAATCCTTGTGAGAGGTCTCCCAACCCTTAGAAAAAGGGCTTTACGCATCATAAAGATATTGGGGGAGAGCTATCATACACCGCTTCCCATTGATTACAATTTTCATCGAAACCACAAATTTATATAGCGGTTTGGAAGAGCTTGGCTTATGCTCATTACCACTTGGGTTGTTCCATTGGGGTGAGTACTTTTCCCCACCAAGGCAGGCCCTCTAAAGGTGAACAATAGTGAGTAAGTACATCCATAGTTTGATCATCTTTGTTTGCATGCACAAAGAGAGAACACACACTATGCCTTTTCTCACACTAGCATGGTTCAATTTTAAACCCAAATTGAAAGATGGAGGTGACTTTGCAAAGTGTTAGAGAATTTTTCTATTTCTCAAGATCGCCAAACAACGTGAGAGAATTGCATACACATTCACTAGCAAAATTGAAAGCTACAAAACAAAACAAACAGTTGTCAATTTTATCCTTTAAAGCAATAATGAGTTAATTTTAAGCACTAATAGAAAGATGAGTTTTCCTTGTTCAATTTTAAGCCCAATTGAAAGATGTGTTGTGAGGGTTCATTTTTATCCAAATTTGAACATTCATTTCAAACCCAATTGAAAACTAGTGCATTGCCTAAAACTAAAAGTAAAAAAGCATGAAAGTGGGTTATAATTGCCCCAAAGCGTTGAACGCTAGTTACAATTATAAAATGTTTAGATAGAAGAGAAGTTATTCAATTTCACTACATGCCTTTAAACCTACAAAAACCTGTTAGTCTAAAAATGAAAACACAGTTAGACATCCCTCAGTGATTAGATAATCCAAAGAAATTAAGTCACATGTCGAAAAAACCAACATAAAGTTTCTTACCCTGGTTGAGCATTGCTGCACACGATAGCGTCACAATTTGAAATTTGGGCGTCGCTTTGGTGAATTTCAACATCGCTCTACAACAAGTCCAGTGAACATGATTGCATCACTGTTTTGATGGGCATTGTTGTCAACGAATGCGTCGCTGTTTGAAATTTGAAAGCATCAGTCTGGTGAATTTGAGCGTCGCCATTTGCATTCCGCGATATCTTAAATTTAAATATGCGTCGCTATATTTAAATTGGTGTCGGCCAATTAAATACGCGTCGTTGTATCAAATTGCTTGGGCGTTGCTATATGGCAATGCTAGTCAAATAGCGTCATTGTTTGTGGTTTGAGCGTCACTGCAACCTACAAAACAACATGAACATGGAATTCGAGCTAAAATATGGTTAAATGATCGGTTTTCCCTCCTTCTAGCGCCAGAATGTCGATGCAAGGATACCGATATGGACCGAATTACACTTGATCCATGAAGAATCGAAGCATAACGGAGCCACCAATACTCAAATCTCAACAAGATTGATCAAACAAGATTAAAACTAAAGATTTCATCAAAACCTAACATACTAAATTACGAAAGCCATCAAAACATCTATTCTAATCCATTCAAAATTTATCTTGTTGTGGAATTGGTGTCGCATTGATGTGGACTGACGACCCTTTCCCAATCCCGTGATAGTGAGCTTGTTTCAGTCAATTCTATGGAAGAGAATTGATGAAACCATGGTGTTTGATGTGTGAAAACCTAAATTATGCTAAAATGAACATGATGCAAGCTAAGTTACCATGATTTTATGCTACAAATGATCTAATTATGCAATTTCTAAGCTAATCTAAGCTAAAATTATGCTAAAATGATGTTATAAGATGAAAACCCTAATTTATTTACAAACTAAGATGGATGCATGTAAGCCATTAATGAAAGCTTGAAGCTAATATGCAACTAAAATGAACTAAAATAAGCTAAATAGTGAGTAAAAAGATGAGTGAGTGTTCAAGTAAATTCAATAGCATAAGTTTGCAATAAAAGATGGATCCATTTGTCTCCAAATAGTGATCTATTTATAGGAGAGAAAATGAAGAATGAGTGGTTGAGATCAAAAAGCTTAATCAACAGTTCGAGATGAAGGAGATAAGAGACATGGATCATGGATTCTCATCAACAGATGAGAATGCATGATGAAAGTTAATCAAAGGCTCACACTTGCCTTAAACAAACACACTTTTGACCAGCTCACATAGGTCAAAGGTAACTTGCCAAAGAGGTTAAAGGGTTTGGCTTGTTGAAGAAGCCAAGTGAGTTGATTGGAGGAAAGGGAATATTCCTTTAGGGTGAGGAAAAAGGTTAATTTACAAATTAAAACAAAGTTTTAATTGTGCAAAAAAGGACAAAGAATATTCCATGGGAGTATTCCCTTTGATTAGAGGAATATTAGTTTAATTGCTAAATAAAAAAAGTTTAATTTATACAATTAGGGAATTAGAAGAATTAAAAGATATTTATTAAATTGGATGATTTAATAAATAGGGGAGGGGATGAAATGATATTTAATTAAATAACTTAGGGTTATTTAATTAAATAAGATGACTTAGGAGATTAAATTAAATATTTTGATGTATTTAATTTAATTTAATTAGATGAAGTGTTAGTGTGAAAAGAGATGAATTAACCCAATTTAATTAATTAGGCCAAATAGATGAAAATGATGTAATTAATTAATTAGCTAGGCTAATTGAATTAATTAAGAAAAAATATGATGGATAAAGAGGAAATGATGTTAATAAATCTGATTCGAGTGTATGACATCGATTAGGACATTTTTCAGTGTCTACAGTTATATGTCATTCTATAATTTAATTTCTATATAGTAATGTCTATAATTTTTATTGTATTAGGTGGAGGTCTAGGAAACTTTAGATAGGAGGATGAGTAAATAAATTTGAAAGAGACCACCATTGTATGTATCTCCATCCTCTCAACAGTCAAAGGCAACTTGTGATCTCTTTCCTTCCCCTAGAGGGAAATGACTACACTAGGGTCCTTTATTGTATTCATATATGACATTTTTGAACATATATTTTATATATAGATATGGGACATTGTATGTCCATATGGATTTCTTGTATATATATTATACTTTTATTGACATATAATGTTGTATGCCTATATGGTTTTTTGGTTAATATAAATACTTTTTCCAATGTTATCCATATTTGAATTATAAATTATAACTAAATAAATAAATAATGAACCGATACAATTATAAATGATTAATGTTATCCATATTTGCACAATAAATGATTAACTAAATAATTGAATAAGGCTCATTTTTACCATGTAACCGATGCAAGCATTGTAATTAATCATTCATTTAGTTAATGACGTTGGATGTCTATTATTTCTTCATGTTTTTATTATCTTGCATGATAGATGTAGGTGCAATGTTATGTCACTTTACTATCTAGGTTTTCTTTTTTCTTTGTCCTATTTCAAATTTGTGTTTGGAATCATCATCCACCTATAGGTTAAAATGGGACATTCTTGAATTCCATGATTTTGAGAATAGTCATGGAAAATTTTGGCACTTATTAGAGTTATTAAGATACTTTGTGATTGTAATGTATCTTGAAATGATTAGGATTCTTAAACACTAAAATACCTCTATTAGTAGTGTAGAGATAGAGGATTCGTTGCGCCAAGGCTCCAGGTCACGGGAGATCCCAAGGGAATGAACTACCCTAAACTACCTCAGGTTGTTTGATGGGTGTTTCATAAATTGGATGAGTTGGCCTCAAAGGTTTAAGATTGTTGACCAGATAGCTCACTGTCTGAGGATGAAAATGCGAGAACTGGACTCCAATGCAACCCACTGGCATCTCATGGACGCGTTGGCATCCTATACAGACAAAGGTCTAGTAAACATGTAGAAAGCACAAAGGGTACTAACGACCCGATTGACATAATTTTATAGTTTGATGGAGAACATACAAGAAACAAAAGTACAAAAAGAAGAATACTGGAAACTACTCTAATACGAAAATGACAAAGAAAGAGTAGGAAAATATACCTTTTCACCCATGTTTCAATTCTTCAACTTCAACTCCAAACAAAGGATCCAACACCTGCACACATGGAAACATGAAAAATGTTGGGATGTGTTTCGAGGTCTCTTTAGTAAAACCCCCGTTTTGGTGTTTCCCATTTCTAGGGATAGCCAGATATGCAACGAAATAGAAAAATAGATAAAGAAGAAAAGTAGAAAGTACACCAAATAGAGTGCAAAGACACTAAATGCTACACTATAAGACACAATTATGCAAACATAATAATAAAAGAAATATCACCTCCTCTTCTTTCTAGCACTCAAGGCCGAGAGGAGAAGATGACACCACACTTAGAGAATAGAGCTTCTCAGCCTGCAAGAGAGGTGGAGTTGCAACAAGAATGGTGTAGAAAGAGAGCAAGAACAATCTTGAGAGAATGAGATAATGAGAAAGAAGTTGCAAGAATGAATGAGAGAATTACAAGACAAGAGTGAAGAAGTTGTGAAGAAGTGAGAGAATGTGAGTTTGAATGCTTGAAATGGAGGTAAGTGGTCAATTTTTTCCTATCAAGGAAGGGTAGAAGATGTTAGTTTCACAATCAACCTAAAATGTAACGCCTTTGTAGATTCTAGGGGTAGAAATCCTATTAGGACATTAGCATGGTGCATGGACGTCTGTGTGGCACACACATGTCCTCAACAAAAATCCTCCATTGATGCAAAAAGATGCAACCACACGAAAGGAATAAGCTGACAATGGCGGGTTTGCATCATCTGAATTATATTTTCTAAAGTAAAGGTAAAATAAATGGGGAATTTGACAAGGGTACAAATTTACACCATTACATTTTCCCCCACTTTAGTGAGAATACGTGTGAATGTGAGCTAAAGTAGAAAGAGATTGAAGAGAATATACCAATAGCATTGAGGAAGCAGATCCTCAATCCAGTGCAAGATTTGTTGCATTTTGACAACTTTGCAACTTTTACAATTTTGACAATTTTTGACAACTTTTGCATTATGACTCCAAAACTTCACAAGTAGTCCCATATGACCCCTAATGGGCCTAAATGACCTCATTCACCTTAAACATTAAAAAAAAAGACAAAAATTAAACTATGACATCATTTTGTGATGGGGCTCTTGATGTCCTTGCATCATAAACCCAAGGGAAAAAAGAACTCAAGTCCACTTGAGTGCAGGTCTTCTCTCTTCCTGGTCTTCCAATTCTTCTACAACTTGTTCTTCATTTATGCAACTTTCCCTGGATCTTTTTTCTTCTTCTTGCATGTCTCTTACTGAGTAGCTTCTCCATTTCCAAGTTCCAAAATTCTAGTTCTCGTTCATATGCCTCAGTACCACCGTCTATGTTTTCATCTTCATCATTGGAATACAATTTGGCAGCATATTCATCATCCATAAAATCAGAAAATACAACCATTGCCTTGGTTGTTTTTGCAACATCTTCATCACCATAGTGTGCTACATCTGTATAACAATCTTCATACACTGTATGCATTTCTCCTCCTTTATAATCTTTTCCATCTTCATTTTCATCTGCTGCACCTGTAAACACATATTCACAAATATTGTTAGAAATAAAATCTTGAGCCTCAAGGGACCCATTTTATTCATATTTTTCCTCTTCCTCAGATGGATTTTTCTCTTCCATCATTAACAAAGACTCCCCAATATTTGGTTTTGTTGTCCTCTCTTTCCTTCTTCTCTTCTGAATGATATTCTTGATGGGCCACTTTATCGTCTTCCTTATTGGTAAATACCAACCACTTTCTTGTTCTGCCTTCTCAAGACACTGCTGCATCTCAAGATCCATTGTTTCTTGCATTTGTTCCAAGGCTTTCCTCAACTCTATTATCTCTTGCTCAATATTAATTTGTTTTACCTTCTCATTTTTCTTCTTTATCTCCCTTTCCTCTCTTTTTCTCTCTTGTTGCTTGCTTGGCAACTTCTTACTCTGCAAGTCTCCATGGACTATTCTCCTCAACATTTCCATTCTTCTTTCTCAAGCAAGTCTCTTTCACCTTGCTTCTTCTCAATGTTGTTTCTTGTCTTTGTGATACCTCACCTCTGGCCTCTTTCTTTTCCCTTGGCCTAGTCTTTTGGTATCCAGGCTCTTCTCTTCAACCTATAAAAAGACAATACACAAACTCCCAAAAATTTCTTGCCCAGATTTTTGGGCTTTGATACCAATTTTATGCAGAGCAGGGGTAAAAAATATTCTAACTCACACAAAAGCAACCACTCTTTCAACCTTTACCTTTCAATTGATGGGTTTTCCCTCACAAACCCTCATTTTGCTAGTAGGTTTTCAAAAGGGATTTTTTGGACCTAACTCTTCAACCAGAATTGATCTATAGAAAATAAGACTTATTTCAGATACCTATTTGGCCATTCTCAAACATATCTCAAAATCAGACAGGGTTCTTTTGTATGGAATGGTTCAAAATTTGATTGTCCTCTTTTCTTGACTAGGCCTAATTGGCAACTAGGCATGCTCCAAATGGGTTCAGGGCTTCAAATTGTCTCCACACTTGTTCCAACACCTTCAATATGTCATACATGTCCTAAATCATCAATTATTACATCAAGGATCATCCCTCCAATGGCTTACAACAATTTTCCCCAAATCACTAGGGCTTCTTGGACTGTCAACAAGGCCAAATTCACCATACTATCATTAAATGCTCCTCCACACATGCAGACCTAGGCCTCAGACTTTTCAAGGAGATCAAAGACATTGGGATAAAATTTTGTACAAAATTTTAGGGGTTGTTCATGGTGGAAATTCCAGATATGGCAATTTCATGGTTTATTTCAACCCTAGGTGGAGTTTGGAGTAGATTACACTAAAATGTTAATATCTCCTTCCAAACTTAATGGATTTTCATCAAACAAAGTGAAAATGAAAGGTATAAAAACCCTTTACATGATGCAAACAACCTTCAATCCATATAGACTAGTATCAGACCGTACAACATGGTGAAATTTACAAGAAAGCAAGAAAACTTAGAATTTCCACTATGAAATGCAGCGAACTGTCATTCATAACTTTCAAACAACACCAAATGAGGCCAATCGCTCTAGTCATATTTTAGATAACCTAGTTAAAAAATTTTCCTAAATTTTTTATGAAGATCTAATGGTGGAAACAAAAGTTATGCCATTTTTTCCAAAACAGGTAACCTAGGTACAGATTCAGGCAAGTTTTAGTAAATTTGCAATAACTTTTAAAATACTCAATGAAAAGACATGAAACCAAATGTAAATGAAATTTAGTTCATCCCTATATAAAAAAAACCAATCTTAGGATCACACCAATGCGTACCAACCCATACCATGCAATGGAGCAACAATATTGCAGTCAGATTACAGAGAAAAATGCATAAAAATGTGTCTAATTGGTGTCTTATTCCTCCAAACTGCTCTCCAACCCCTTGGGTCATATTTACAAGGTGTATTTATGCTATTAAAATTATATTTCAATTTCCCAACTGACCATAACTTATTTTGTTAAGACTAATGATACTTTTACAAGATTTGTTGCATTTTGACAACTTTGCAACTTTTACAATTTTGACAATTTTTGACAACTTTTGTATTATGACTCCAAAACTTCAAAAATAGTCCCATATGACCCCTAATGGGCCAAAATAACCTTATTCACCTTAAACATACAAAACAAGACAAAACTTAAACTATGACATCATTTTGTGATGGGGCTCCTGATGCCCCTGCATCACATGATCCCTCTCTTGATCCATGTCTGATCCAAGCTATCTTGTTCCTTCTCTTGATCCAAGCTATCTCGATCCATGTCCCGATCCAAGCTGTCTTGACCCAAGTTATCTTGAGCCCTATCTCAAGCCCTACACAAGTTCAAGTACATGTAATTTAATTTAATTTAATTATCTATAATTTTACTTACAATGCACGAGGTTCAAATGTATCATTTGTAATTTAAATAAATATTATTTTTAAATGTACCTCAGGTGAATCATGCATGGGATTTCCAACATGCTCCAAATTTCCAAAGTCTCCCAAATCACCTTATTGCGGAAAATTTTCAAATACACGATTTCAATCAAGAGTTAGAACTACTTTAAAATAAATTTTATTTAAAATATATGTATGCACGTAAATTTTTAGAACATAATTTATCTATATAAATTATTCAAGTTCACAAGCTTTGGAAATGGTCACGAGATAAGTAATTAAGGAGTATGTATGTATGCATATATATGTATGTATGTATATGTATGTATGTATGTATGTATGTATATGTATGTATGTATAGATGTATATATGTATGTATATTTATGTGTGTATATTTATGTATGCATATGTATGCATATATGAATCTAATCAGCTTATTATGGATCTAAAGTTAAACCGGTAGAGTCTAGAAGAGTTGAAGAAGTAACTAGCATAAACTTGCAAACCAAAATGGAAGATTGTCAAAAGCTAGAGGCTGAAGTATTGTCTCTAGGAAAACAACTAGAGAAGGTAAATCAAGAGTTGAAGAGGAGTCTTCAAAATGAGTAGAGTACTAAGTTGTTTGAGAAAATGATTCTAAGTCAAAGGTCACTATCAAACAAGTTTTGGTTAGGATATGAAGTAGAAAATAGTTACAAAGGTGTTGCAATGTCCAAGAAGAATGTTGGAAAAGCACCAATGGATCCAGGCTCATCAAAAGAGGCAATATATACACAAGGAGAATCAAGCACTACTCCCAAAAGGCTTGTAGATCAGAACAACAATGAAGAAGGATACAAAAGAGTTCATAATCCCAAGCAAGGACTGAGGAGGTCATCAACAAAACAAGCCAGGTTCACTTCTTATTTTCATGGTTATTGTTATTCTTGCTATAATTTTGGTCATATGGCTAGGGAGTGTAGAACTCACACAAGAAATAATTTTGAATGGAACAAGAATAAAAGTTCTTGTAGGTTGTTAAAGAAGAATTACAATAATGCATGTAAGAAGATTAGTTACAATGAAAGAGATTGTAGGACACAAGAAAGAAGTGCCTATGGATTGTTAAGAGACTACAATTATTTTACTCATCATGTTGGTTACAAGGTCATATGCTATAGATGCAATAAGGTTGGACATAAAGCACAATATTGTAGAAGTAATTTAATGGAACCTTTCAATCATCACAAGAAGACATGCACTATGAAAGTTTGGAGAAGAAAAAAAGAGAAAGAGAAAGAAGAACCTAACCTTGTGCATTTTTCTAACTGTATAAAGAGTAGCATGAGTTGAGGGGGAGTTGATTTTTGATATTTCATTCAAACCCCTTAGAAAATATCAAAGAAGGTATTGTGGCATTGTATAAGGATAGTTCATGTTGATCATTGATGCTAAAGTTGAGAGTTAGTTATATTATGTGAGCTGGTTTTCTTGTTACAAAGGTGAATTCAAGGTGCTAGGTATAAGTGCTACTTGAATCTTGAACAATGATCTTTCTACTCCTCTCAAGTGCTTTGATGTTAGTATCATATGGATTTTGTTATAGTGTTCTCTGTCTCTTGGATAATATGCAATGATCTCAGTCACAATTTTACAGTGCTTTTCATTGTATATCTTGCTCACTATTTCCAACTATTCTCAGTCATAGTTTGACAATGCTCCTTCATTTGGTGAGATTCATTAATCTTGCCTTGAGTGATGTTTTGTAGTGATAGTGGCTCTTAGGTAGTGTTATGTTATTTAGACAGTGGTATCTCAGTCAAGGTTTACAAATGTTGTTCATTAGTTTTTGGATTGTTTAGGCATGCACTTGTTCATGGAAGTTTTGTGTAATAAGGACTAGTCAAGAATTGAAAGTCATAAGGAAGCATAAATATTGACAAAAATATTGTGAAGAAAAGGTCAACATTGAGGTGATAGCCCCATGGCAAGGATGTATTTCAAGAAAAGGTATGAATCTCCAATCTAGTTGAAAAATATTATAAAGTGTATTGCTCATTAGCAGAGCATTATGACCAAGTAATAGTGGTTGCTTGTTGCTTGTGACAATGGTTTCTTGTTGCTTGTGAATCTTGCTTGTGATATTGTTGAAAGTGCTCTTGCATGCATCTTGCTCTTGCTTGACAATGTGTCTTGGTCAATAAGGTTTGGATAATGACAATGGTATGGGGCAGTAGCATAATGAATGCACAGTCTTACAATTGTATAGTGATAGTCACTATTGGAAAGAATTCATCTATCCACTATGTTTATAGATGATTCAAAGTGATGGTTATGGCATATGTGATATCACAAGTTTCATTTTATTGGTGCTAGTCTTGGACTGACTATTCATGCATAGTGTTGTTTTTTCCTTGAGCATCGTATTGCAGAGATATGATGATTGGCTACTGTGCTAGTGTACTGCCAATGGTCTAATGTGGTGATAGAGTAATTTTGATCCTTCTTTAAGATGTTAGTTATATACCATGTTTGCAGTTACCAGTAATCAGGGGCAGTCTTGAGTCAATCGTACCAGTTTCTTCATCATATTGTCAATGTAATCTTTGTTATGTAGATGATTACCATATTTGTAATCTAGGTTGGTGATGGATATTTTGATGGTGTTTTGACGATGCCAATAATGTATATTCCACTAATGATAGTTCACTTGTTCTTGCAAAGCACAATGGAGTATCTTGATGATTTTGATCTTGCAAAGCATAGTGGAGTATCTTGATGTTTTTTCAAAATGAGATCTTTGTCCTTTTTGCTACACATTAAATCTTGTCTTTTGTTGCCTAATGATCACTTACATAATGACTATTATAATATTTGATAGTGGTATGTCACAATGATATTTTTACCCCGAGTATGTTGTAGGGGCAATATGATAACAATGTAATACAACATGACAATGCATAACCTTATTGATAGCTTTATGATAGTTGTTAGATAGTATGTGATTACATTTTATTTATGTCATGCCATTAATCAATCATCCTAGTGATGGACAGTAAGGTGACTGGAAGTTTGATAGATAGTACCTCTGTAACACTGTAAGATATTTTGACAGTGATAATAGACAATGATATGTTGCTTGGAAATTAGTATTTCTCTCAAGTGAATACAGTGCTTTCCATGTCTACTTTCTCAATCAAGGGATATGATGACAATGTATTTACTATATTGACCATGTTTTCAAGTGATATGCATGATAGTGATATGTATGCACTGATTTTACATTGATATGCATGGTATTTCCCATGATATGCAAAACATTGACAGTGGTTTGTAGGGGGAGTAATGCTATATATTCACTTTTGCATCTGTAGCATCAACAATGACCTTCATGCAAAAGACAATCTATAGAAGTTCATTGCACATATTTTTTGCAGTGATTATGTTGATATGTATGCAGTGATAATAGACAATGACCTTTGGTATCAATTGGTCTATTTCTAGTGTCTTCTACTTCTCTCATGAGCCATACTTCTCTGCTTACCAAATATAGTACTCTTTATGACATCTCTATTAAAGTTTTCATATGTTGTTCATTTTGTTTCTAAACTATTTATCCCTACATAGTGATAGATTTCCTTGAAAGACTTTCGTTGTAGATATATGGTGTTTGCAGGGTATAGTGTTAGTGGTAGTGATATACCTTCCATCATAGTAAAGAAGTAAATGTATATTATTAATCATGACTACTTTGACAAGGAGGAGGTGAAAATGATGTTGGCATATTGTGACAGTTCCTTAGAGATGTATTTGTTCTTGACAATGTTGTTTTTATCTTAGTTCATTCACAATTTTCTTGAGAGGCTCTTGCCAGTATTGGAAATGACTTGTCACAGTGAAGTGTTTTCTTGCATATGAAAAATGGAGTGTGCACAATGAAGTATCTTCCTATACTATTCATTTGCATGATGTTCAATAACATTGCTCAATGATAGTGCATTAATGAACACAGGTCTATGATAATGGTTTGATAATGTATCAAGAGTAATTGTGATAGTTCTTGCATATGACAGTTGATAGTTTGCAACTCTTACTTCTGCACTAAGGTAAGTAATAAGGTAATAGTGTGAATAGTTGATTAAACTTGTTTACACTTGATTTGAAGTGATGTTCATTGCATACCTTCATTTGAAAGACTTTTGTTCTAAATATATGGTGCATAGTAGTATTGTTTTGAGATAGTGATCATTTCATTCCCATGAAGATTTGCTCTGCTTCTTTGGCATTGTTGTCAAAGAGGGAGTAATATCCTTGATACTATGAGTGGCAGTTGAACAATGCTTAATAAGAATAGTGTTGTTTCTACAGTCAGTTTGCAGTTGATCTTTTGTGACAGTACAATACCTTTTGATCTTTTTGTAAAGGCTAAATTGTTGTGAAGGTTTGTTGCATTAAAAATTGGTTTTTATTGTTGTCAAAAGGAAAAGGTTGGTTCACTTCATATTTTTTATCTTCTTGCAAAATATTTCATAGGACTTCTTACAATGGCTTCACATTTGTTTTTACTCATATCAAAGGCTTCAATCATAGCTCACAAAGGTTCATTTCATCCTCTTACAAAGGCATTATGTTACATTGTTAGTCATGAAAAGGTTGAACAATGTCTTCATCATCCCCTAATCCAAGTGACTTTGGATACTCTACGGTTCATTGAAATTCCTTGATTTTTCAGTGACCTCTATTCTTTGATAATTGGAACAATGTTCATAATGATAGTGACTCTCATTCAGTTTCCATGCTATATTGTTCAAGTTCTTTTTATCCTTGTCAAAGTTCAACATACATTTTCAGTAGATTATTGGTGTTCATTATTTTTGGTTTAATAGCAGTGACAATTGTATGTGTGGTGTATCTCAAGTGCAACAATGTATATGTAATGGCTATTTTGATAGAGATTTGCATTGCATGTTGTTTGTTGTAGTGCTTATAAGAGTAGAGTGTGGAGTGTGAAGTATGGAGTATCTTGATGATTTGATGATCTTGCAACTGCACAGTAGGTTTGTATTCACAATGGATGATCATTTTGAAATGTTGGGAATAGGATGCCATTTAATTGCAATCCTAAACATATTTCATGTATCTCCTAAGTCCTTGGAAAGTGTTCCCCAACACTAGGATTAGAAAGAGATTAAATTTGAATGAAATGAACATGTAAATTGACATTTGTAATTATTCCTAAATGATAGGAACATGTCAGGGGCGTCCAAGAAGAGCTCCTACAAAATGTTGGAAATATGTGCCTCAAACAATACAGGCTGAATCCTCCATTAGAGCCAAGTTGGTGTGACATCTTCATTGTCTGGCCAACTAGCAACTTGATTCATTCTGGTTTGTACAGGTTGTTGTGACCTTGCAGATGTCTTGCCAAATGCTGTCACTATGGAGCTATCGCTATGACAAGGAGTTTTCGGTATGACCTCTTAGTGCTTGGGAGACCTCTGGCCGACAGGCCATTCAATCATGTATCAGGGAGACTCATGGCGACCACGGGCTTCGGGGTAGATTATAGTGGCTCGGTGAGAAGTCCCAGCGAATAGTGAATGTCTTGCCGATAGGAATACATTTGATGTCTTCGCCATAACATAAGGGTCTCGATGTGACGTCTTAGTGATAGATGAAAGTCATGCCAATGGGGACACACTCGGTAGTCATCGTTGTAACACTAAGGTTTCGTTATGAAGTCTAGGCGATATGCAAATGTCTCACTGATAGAGGCTCAAGTGTTAGCTATCAGAGTAACTCAAAGCAGTCAGGGAAAGGTCTTGGCAATACTGTTAAGTCTTGCCGATAGCCGATGGCTATCAGGGTAACCCAAATGGTTCAGGAAGAAGTCCCAGAGAATGCTATATGTCTCGCCGATGATGAGGGTTCTTCGGTGTAGCTCTTGGTGAATGGTGGTCTCGATGTAACTTTGTGATCTCAGAGAAACCTCTTGGCAATAATGTTAAGTCCTGTCGAAAGGTGTTTGGAGCTCGGTGTAACAAATGACTTCGGTATGACCTTTGGTGACTCGATGTGAGGTCCTGGAAATAGCGATAGGTCTCGCTGACTACTTGATGGTTCAGTGTAACACAAGAAGGCTCGTTGAGATGTCTTGGCGAGAGTGATACTCTTGCTGAAAGGAAATTTGAAGCTGATACATGTTGTAAGCTTGGTGAAACATCTTGGCGACTACGGTAACTCTTGGTGATGACGATATGAAGTCTATGTGGCATTGGGGAGATACTGTTAGTGTCTCACCAAGATGCCAACACAGTGCAAATTCTATTGACCGTTTGACCATCCTATGTGGAGTCTTGTGGACCAATAGGAGAAGCCGAATCTAAACAGTTGGAAGGCAATCGGTTGTGATGGTTATACTCTATGATTATAGATTATAATCGGTTGGTTGGTTCGAAGGTTGGATTGACAAATGGTTGAGTGATTGAATCAGTAAATGAATTATGTTCTGTAATGACTGTAACTTGAAGATTCATGTACAAGAATGTTCATGGTGAATGCTGATGTATAATGACACCAGAAAGATAAGTCTGGCATTTGTATGTAATCTCCATTACTATAATACAAAGTGATTTCTCTTGGTGTGGTGGGTTTTTCTCTCATAAGGGTTTTCCCACGTATATCTGGCGTTCATGTGTGATTGTCAAATACTCTATTTCTATTATCTATTTCATAGTGCATCTTAGTTGAACTGTAATTGAAAAAATTAAAAGTGTATATGCATTCTTTCCTGAGGTATTGATGTTAGGAGAATTGTTTTCCGCATCTAATTTTCCTTACAAGTGGTATAAGAGCCTGGCCAATTGTCTTATCCTTGTGGGTACGTTAGGTTTTTTGAGTCAATTATGTTCAGTGGGAGTCTTGTAGAAAATTGTTATTTCTGATTACAGGTTGAGATGGCTACTACATCTGGAAAGTTTGAAATAGAGAAATTCAATGGCAGTAACTTTGAGTTGTGGAAACTCAAGATGGAGGATCTTCTAGTTGATCGTGATCTTTGGATTGTTGTGGCTAGAGTGAAACCTACAAGCATGAAGCAAGAAGATTGGGACCTTGGATAGGAAATCTAAGGGGATGATAAGGCTCTATTTGGCAAACTCAGTGCTTTTGAATGTGCATGAGAAGACTGCCTCTTCCTTGTGGAAGAGACTGGCATCTATTTATCAGGGGAAATCCTTGGTGAATAAACTATTCCTGAGGAAGAAGCTGTATTCTTTTAGAATGCAGGAAGGAGGGTCTATGGCTGATCATTTGAACGCATTTAATATGCTGATTGCTCAATTAACATCTGTTGGTGTGAAGACTAAAGAAGAGGATCGTTGTATGCTATTGTTGTGTTCTTTGCTAGACTCATGGGATCATCTGGTGATGGCTATTGGGAGTACAACATCGAATTTCAAGATGGAAGATGTTGTTGCATCTTTGCTGTCAAAAGAGATGAGAAGGAAATCTTCTAAGATGGTGAAGGAAGCTCATGTTGTCAGAGGAAGACCGAAAGAGAAAGGAAAGAAGAAGGACAAGAAATCAAAATCGAAATCAGAGGGGAGATCAAAGTCTCCTGGCAAGAAGTCCAAGGTGAAGTGTTGGAACTGTGGGAAACCTGGTCATGTCCAAAAGGATTGTAAAGAGGAGAAAAAGAAGAAGAAGGGATCTTCTGATAATGGTTTTTCTCATAGTGATGGTGACTCCTTCATTGCAGCCTTGGCTACTCAGGCATCAGATGATGTCTGGTTGATTGATTCTGGAGCATCTTTCCACATGACATCTCATAGAGAATGGTTCACGAAGTATGAAGAATACAATGGTGGAAAGGTGTACTTGGCAAGTGATTCAACTTTGGAGATAGTTGGCCGTGGAAGAGTCAAAATTTAATTCCCTGATGGCAGAGTGAAGGGAATTAATAATGTAATGCATATACCAGGTCTGGCTTGAAACTTACTTTCTGTAAGTATGCTGAATGATATCGGAGTACAAGTTATGTTCTCTAGAAATGGCTGCAAGATGACTAGAGGTTCAATGGTGCTAGCTAGAAAGGCTCGAATTGGTACCCTGTACAAGCTGGATGCACATACTGTTCAATGTAACAGTGTCTCTCAAAAGTCACTGAAAGCTGCTCATGGAGGTAAAGAGGGAAATATCCCTAATTATGTAAACTCTATGGAAGTAAAACTTCCCGCAAAGAAGACTATGCTTTGGCATCATAGGTTAGGCCACATAGGAGAAAAAGGTTTAAAAACCTTAAAGAAAAAAACCTAGTTGAGGGGCTTGAAGATTGTAATCTTGAATTTGAGTTCTGTGAACACTGTATATATGGAAAGCAGCACCGTGTTTCATTTTATTCCAGTCCTCATAAATCTTCTGGTTTGCTAGATTATATTCATTCGGATGTGTTTGGTCCAGTATATGTTCCTTCTTTGTCTAAATCAAGATACTATGTGTCCTTCATTGATGATTATTCAAGAACAGCATTTGTATATTTTCTGAAGAGTAAATCAGAAGTATTCAGTCAGTTTAAAGAATTTAAAAATCTTGTTGAAAATCAGACCGGTAGAAAAATAGAATGCTTAAGGACTGATAATGGCGGTGAGTTTTGTTTTGATGAATTTTAAAGATATTACAAAGACCATGGAATCAAAAGACACAAGACTACACCTTATACTCCACAACAGAATGGAGTTGCAGAAAGGTTCAATAGGAAAGTGATGGAGAGAGCACAAAGTATGCTCAGTGGTGCTGGCTTGGAGGAGAAGTTCTGAGCTGAGGCTATATCTACTACATGTTATCTAATTAATCGTTCTCCAAATTCTGCTCTTGTTGAGAAAACACCTTTGGAAGCATGGTCTGGTAAGCAGCCCTCACTTAGACATGTTCGTGTTTTTGGCTGTGAGGCATATGCTAATGTGCCGGATGTGAAAAGATCTAAACTAGAGAACAAGGCTTTCAAATGTATTTTTATAGGCTATAGTGCTGTCATAAAAGGATACAAGCTTTGGAATCCTGATATAGAGAAGGTTGTATATAGCAGAAGTGTAATCTTTCGTGAGCTGAAACCTTCCACTTTGGATCTACAGTTAGAGACAAAGACATAAAACAATAAGGATGTAGCATTAATTCCTCCTACACTAGAGAAAGAGAAATTCAAAATTCAAAATGTACCTGAAACTAAGGAGAGCTCAAGTAGTTCAGATAGTTTTGAAGAAGAAGAAGAACCTTAGCCTCAACCTCAACAAGTGAGGAGGTCAACCCGAGAAAGAAAACAACCAGATAGGTATGGGTTCTCTTTGATAGATTCTACTTGTGCCTATGCTTTGATTTCTAGTACTGATGAGCCTACCACTGTGAAAAAGGCATTTAAATTGTCTGATTCAGATTCTTGGTCGGAAGCCATGGAAGAAGAGATGGCATCATGAGATAAAAATGAAACCTGGAGTCTGGTGCCCTTGCCTAAAGGTAGAAAGGCTGTTGGCTACAAATGGGTGTTTAAGAAGAAAATTGGTCTAGATGGCAGTGTAGAAAAGTACAAGGTGAGACTGGTTGCAAAGGGTTATTCCCAGGTAGAGGGAATTGATTATGGGAAAATATTTCTCCTGTAGCAAAGCTGACATCTATTAGATTTCTTGTCACTTGCAATAGCATATGACTTAGAGGTAGAATAGATGGATGTGAAGACAACATTTCTTCATGGTGATCTTGAAGAAGAAATCTATATGTCCCAACCTAAGCACTTTGTTGAAAAAGGTAAAGAAAAAATGGTATGCAAATGAAAGATCAAAATTTGATCACTGCGTATATTATAAAGCTGAAAGTGATCAAGTTCTTGTTATTGCTCTTTATGTTGATGATATGTTGTTCATAGGAAATAACAAGCTAATGATTTCTGATCTTAAGTCTCAGTTGTCTGCTAAGTTCAAAATGAAGGATCTTGGTGCAGCAAGGTATATTCTGGGGATGGAGATAACTAGGGATAGGAAGAATAGAAAGCTTTGGCTCAGTCGGAGTAAGTATATAAGGACTATTCTTGAGAGATTTTGTATGTATGATTGCAAACAACTAGTGGTTCCAGTCTTGCAGGGAACGAAGCTATCTGTTGAGGACTGTCCAAAATCTCCTACTGAGATGGAGGACATGACTAGTGTACCCTATGCTAGTGTAGTTGGCAGTCTCATGTATGTGATGGTCTGTACAAGGCCAGACATTGCCCAAGCAGTGGGAGTTCTTAGTCGATTTATGGCTAATCCAGGAAGAACGCATTGGGATGCTGTGAAGAGAGTATTTAGGTATTTGAAGGGAACTTCAGATTTTGCTTTGTGTTACCATGGGAACTTGGTTGAATCACAAAGGACTCTCAACATTCATGGATATGTAGATTCTAATTGGGTAGGGGACATTGACAGCAGGAGGTCCACCAGTGGATACATTTTCATGTTGAATGGTGGTGCAGTGAGTTGGATGAGCAAGCGATAGGCTGTAGTCGCTTTGTCCACTATGGAGGCTGAATACATGGCATCTACTCATGCTTGTAAAGAAGCTGTATGGTTGAAACATTTGTGTTCTAACATTGGTTTTGATGCAGGGGAAATAACTATTTTCTGTGACAGTCAGAGTGCAATTTGTCTAGCAAAGAACCCTACTTTCCATGCCAGGACGAAACATATTGATGTGCAATACCACTTTGTATGAGATATGGTGGAGGATGGAAAGGTCAGTTTGGAAAAGGTTGATACTCTGGAGAATGTTGCAGATTCATTGACGAAGCCAGTGAGCATAGACAAGTTTAGATGGTGTGCCAGTTCAATGGGCCTTAGTGCCCATGTTTTTTAGTAAATTATGTTGTGCTCTAGAGGTGCCTGTATGATCTTCATCAAGTGGGAGATTATTGGAAATATGTGCCTCAAACAATACATGCTGAAACCTCCATTAGAGCCAAGTCGGTGTGACATCTTCATTGTTTGGCCGACTAGCAGCTTGATTCATTCTGGTTTGTATAGGTCACTATGACCTTGTAGATGTCTTGCCGAATGCTATCATTGTGGAGCTATCGCTATGAAAAGGAGTGTTCGGTATGACCTCTTAGCGCTCGGGAGACCTCTGGCCGACAGGCCATTCAATCATGTATCGGGGAGACTCATGGCGACCACGAGCTTCAGGGTAGCTTATAGCGGCTCGGTGAGAAGTCCCAGTGAACAGTGAATGTCTTGCTGACAGGAATACATTTGATGTCTTCGCCATAATATAAGGGTCCTAGTGTGACGTCTTAGCGATAGATGAAAGTCATGCTGATGGGGACACACTTGGGAGTCATCATTGCAACACCAAGGTTTCGTTATGAAGTCTGGGTGATATGCAAATGTCTCACCGACGGAGGCTCAAGTGTTAGCTATCAGAGTAACTCAAAGCAGTCAGGGAAAGGTCTTGGCGAGACTGTTAAGTCTTGTTGATAGTCGAGGGCTATCAGGGTAACCCAAATGTTCGGGAAGAAGTCTCGGCGAACGCTGTATGTCTCGCCGATGATGAGGGTTCTTTGTTGTAGCTCTTGGCAAATGGTGGTCTCGATGTAACTTTGTGATCTCGGAGAAACCTCTTGGAAATAATGTTAATTCCTACCGATTGGTGTTTGGAGCTCGGTGTAACAAATGACTTTGGTATGACCTTTGGTGACTCGGTGTGAGGTCCTAGTGATAGCGATAGGTCTCGCCGACTGCTTGATGGTTTGGTGTAACACAAGAAGGCTCGTTGAGATGTCTTGGCGAGAGCGATACTCTTCCTGAAAGGAAATATGAAGCCGATACATGTTGTAAGCTCAGTGAAACATCTTGGCGATGACAATATGAAGTCTATGTGGCATCGGCGAGACACTGTTAGTGTCTCATCAAGATGCCAACACAGTGCGAATTCTGTTGACTGTTTGACCATCCTATGTGGAGTCTCATGGACCAATAGGAGAAGCTAAATTTGAATAGTTGGAAGGAAATTGGTTTTGACGGTTCTGTGAGGAAGTTTGACAGTCAGGGAATGCCATGGTTATACTTTGTTAGATTGTAATCAGTTGGTTGGTTCGAAGGTTGGATCGAAAAATGGTTGAGTGATTGAATCAGTAAATGAATTCTGTTCTATAATGACTATAACTTGAAGATTCCTGTACAAGAATGTTCATGGTGAATGCTGCTATATAATGACACCATAAAGATAAGTTTGGCATTTGTATGTAATCTCCATTACTGTAATACAAAGTGATTTCTCTTGGTGTGGTGGGTTTTTCTCCCATAAGGGTTTTCCCACGTATATCTGGTGTTCATGTGTGATTGTTAAATACTCTGTTTCTGTTATCTATTTCATAGTGCATCTTAGTTGAACTGTAATTGAAAAGATTAAAAGTGTATCTGCATTCTTTCCTGAGGTATTGACATTAGGAGAATTGTTTTCCGCATCTAATTTTCCTTACACAAAATAGGAGCACATGGGGCACCCACATGGAAGGTGGAACCCACCTTGAATTTCAATTAACTGTTTGGAGAAAGATAACAATTCACTAATGCATGTAAAGATCCTTGAAGTTAGGAATTGATATTTACATGAGTGGAGTTCAATTCAGTTCAGTATCAATTTAGTCTAGTTCAATTTAGTTCAGTTCAGTTATGGTTTAGTTATCTTCAGTTGCATGTAGTTAGTTTGAGTTGCATGTTAGTTGACTTCAGTTGACTTGATTTGCATGCTAATGACTTGAGTTGCATGAAAGATAATAGATGATACATTTAGTTAAGTGGGGATGATCAATCATGCATCATGTTTGCATGAATTGGTCGAGAGTTATGTTTCAGTTAATAGAGATTGACTTGGACCCACCTTGGGAACCCAAGTTGGAATCTTGGAGTTAACACATTTTGCATGAGAAGATATTTACAAAGTTGAGTTAAGTGGGACCATTCTTGGGTGCCAACTTTGAGGAGAAGCTTGAGATATATCTTTGAAACCAACAATCAGTTAAGACTTCAGTTTGGGACGCCCAAACTGATGGACTTGGTTTGACATTATTTTTCATAGAACTCTACTTGCACAAGAATGGCATAGATATTTGTGAGGAGCTTTATCCTCTTGTAATTGCAAACTCTTTGGAGTTTAAAATGTTCACAATTGTCTATTTATTGCAGCAAGTTGAAGAGAGTTCTAAGAGAGTACTTTTGTGAAGCATGGCACAAGATGTGTGGATTCATGCTTGGACACATGAGAGTTTATTGTAGGTTGTGAAGAAGAATTGTTGAAGGAAAAAGAAGCATCTCAAGCAAGGATTGATAAGAATTATTGTAATCTTATTCTAAGGTTAAATAATACAAGCACTATTGATTCTGGTGGTGGATTTTTTTCCCGAAAGGGTTTCTCCATGGTATATGTTGTGTCACTTCTATCTTCTGGTCTTATTCTTCTACAATCTTCTATCTACTTCTACAATTGGTAAAATGAATCTAAATAGATAATCATATACAAAGAAATTGTAACAAAGAACAGTTAATTAGATCTACAATCTCATAGTTTTACAAAGTATTAATCTACATAATTACCTCCATTTTCAACATTTGGTATTAGAGCTAATAGCTGGGTAGAGTTTGGGGCACCTTTCTCTTAAAAGTTTGAAGGTTTTTTGGCTGTAGTGGGAGATTTTACTATTGTGTTATTGCAGATTTGTAAAAGAATTGTGTTACAATGTATTTGGGATGATGGCTGTAAGACTTGATATGGCTTGCTCAATCCCTAAAAGGAAAGGGTTGGTAAGAGAGGAGTTCTCCCAGGTGGTAAGGGGAGGGAAGTTGGGATAAAATAGTTCTTGGGTTAGAGTTAGTGGATTAGAATTTAGTGGTCTTTAACACATGGTTTTGTGCTAGTTGAATTGGTCCATGGTTTTGGAGCTCATGGTTTTGATCCCATGGTTTTGCATGTATGGATGATCTTCATTTAGGAGATGGTTATCACGATGTCATGGATAGCTTGGTTACATGTTGTAGTGGTAGTTTTTTGACAGTGATGGTTTGATGTTTATCTTGTTGCCATGTATAGCTTGATATCACAATTTAGTGAGAGCTTTGGTAGGATATGGTTATCTTCATGTGATTTGAAGAGGTTTCAACATCTTGTTTCATGGAGGACCCTTAGAGTCTTTGGTAAAGGTTTTATTGTTCTTCCTTTGGAGAGGATGTAGTTCTTTTTAGTTTTGAGTATTAACCATTTTCTTGGAGCTTCATGATTATGCAGGTTGCATTTGAAGTTGGCATGGATTGATTAGTGGGTGCTCATGGACACTAGAGAGACTTGGGTTAGGCTAGATATTTCTTATGTTAAGAGATATATGTTGGAATGGTTACTTGTAAGAAAATATTTTTCAATAGTAAAGACCGAGAAGCCTACACCTGGAAATGGATATGAGTCCATCATAGACCTGATGAGAAGGTTGTCTATTGTATGCACAAGACAATCTTGTATCCCACTCTTGGTCTACTCAGCAAGTAAAATGATCTAAGAGGTGTTGCCTGCTTGATTATTAGATGCATTATTAAGATGTATCTTGACTTCTCTTATGCATTGTTGAGAAGTAGATGCATGATTTTATGTATTTCCATTGTTCTCCTTGCAATCTTGAACTTGAGTTAGTTCTGAGGATTTGGGTAGGAGAGGTATGGGAGATAGTTAGTGGCTTTAGGCATATTCCCTTTTGTTGTGGGAATGTTTGGATAAGTTTGATCTACTTTATGTGAGAGGTTTACATATAAGTTCTACCTATGACAATTTTGGATGAGCTAGCAACTTTCTATGGTTGCTATTCCAATTTGGTATGAGTGTGGCAGTCACTTAGAGTCTTTTGTTATCATTTGAATTTGATGCTTGTGTTCATGAATAGATTGGTGCAGGTTTCAGTGATAGAAGAAATGGTTACAGAGACTTGGGAAAGGTATTGGTTCTTGGTGTAGGAAGGCCATTGGCCTTGAGTCTTGTACTTGATTTATAAGAATGATTCATTTTTTAGAATAATTGCAATGTATAATATCAAGTGGGAGAATGTTGGGAATAGGATGCCATTTAATTGCAATCCTAAACATATTTCATGTATATCCTAAGTCCTTGGAAAGTGTTCCCCAACACTAGGATTAGAAAGAGATTAAATTCAAATGAAATGAACGTGTAAATTGAAATTTGTAATTATCCCTAAATGATAGGAACATGTGAGGGGTGTCCAAGAAGAGCTCCTGCAAAATAGGACCACATGGGGCACCCACATGGAAGGTGGAACCCACCTTGATTTAAGTTAACTATTTGGAGAAAGATAACACTTTAGTAATGCATGTAAAGATCCTAGAAGTTAGGAATTGATATTTACATGAGTGGAGTTCAGTTTAGTATCAGTTCAGTTCAGTTCAATTATGGTTCAATTATCTTCAGTTGCATGTAGTTAGTTTTAGTTGCAGGTTAGTTGACTTCAGTTGACTTGAGTTGCATGCTAATGACTTGATTTGCATGATAGATAACAGGTGATACATGTTAGTTAAGTGGGGATGATCAATCATGCATTATGTTTGCATGAATTGGTGGAGAGATATGTTTTAGTTAACAAAGATTGACTTGGACTCACCTTGGGCGCCCAAGTTGGAATCTTGGAGTTAACACCTTTTGCATGAGAAGATATTTACAAGGCTGAGTTAAGTGGGCCCATTCTTGGATGCCTACTTTGAGGAGAAGCTTGAGAGATATCTTCAAAACCAACAATCAATTAAGATTTCAGTTTGGGATGCCCAAATTGATGAAGGCTTGGTTTGACATTATTTTTCATGGAAGAACTCTACTTGGACAAGAATGGCGTAGATATTTGTGAGGAGCCTTATCCTCTTGTAATTGTCAACTCTTTGGAGTTTACAATGTTCACAATTGTCTATTTATTGCAGCAAGTTGAAGAGAGTTCTTAGAAGAGAGTACTTTTGTGAAGCATGACACATGATGTGTGGATTCATGCTTGGACACATGGGAGTTTATTGCAGGTTGTGAAGAAGAATTGTTGAAGACAAAAGAAGCATCTCAAGCAAGGATTGATAAAGAATTATTGTAATCTTATTCTAAGGTTAAATAATACAAGCACTATTGATTTTGGTGGTGGAGTTTTTTCCCAAAATCTCCACAATATATGTTGTGTCACTTCTATCTTTTGGTCTTATTCTTCTACAATTGGTAAAATGAATCTAAATAGATTATCATATACAAAGAAATTGTAACAAAGAACACTTAATTAGATCTAAAATCTCATAGTTTTACAAAGTATTAAGCTACATAATTACCTCCATTTTCAACATGAAATGCATGCTAGTGCTGTGATAGTGGTCTGCTAACAATCCCTAGTTTTTCAACAAAGTTGTGGTCTTGACAAGGATGGTGGTCTTGACAAAGAGTTGGCATCTTTAAGTCACAATTCCATCTTGGGATGTGTTTCACAATTTTTCCTTGACAAACTAATAGTGATCTTGAGGAAACATGATAATCTCTGCTTGATATCAAGTCTACACAATGCACATCATTGTTTGCCAATAGTTCTCATGGTTCTTTGACAATAATTCTAATTTTTGATATGATAGTGGATTCTACTCTTTGTCTTTCACATTTGTTTGATTCCTTGATAGTGGTTTTGTTAATTCTCAAAAATGCAAGTTGCAAACCCTAAGAGGATGCCAAGCTCTATGGTTAGGCTTACAATGTTTTTGGTTAAAAAAAGGGGTTAATTGATATGGTAGAGAACCCCCAGCGCTTTAGGATTTGCTAGACCTAGGTGGGTGAACCTTGATAATAGATGCAGATTTAAAGGTTGCATGAGTTGAATTTATGAATCCATCCCAAGTGGCATGTAAATGTGAGATAGATGTAAAATTAATAACTACTCCTACTCTAATATTGAAATTTGAATGTATGAGTAAGGTTTTATAAGATATTGCAGTGAAGTGAGTATGGCCAGTGCCTAATCCTGTTGGGTAAATGGAGTCAAGATGTATATGGTATGTGTGGTGCAAGAGCACCCAAATCATGTAATGCCTTCAAAAGGCTAATTTGTCCAATTTGTAATGTTCAAGTCAAAATGATGAGTGAAGGTCATGAAATGATGAATTTTAATGTATTTACACCATGTAATAAGTCACTAGGTTGTAAAAGTGGGACAAAATGCAAATAATGCAATATTGTCAAAAGATGTCATGATGTAATTATGCAAACAAAAGAGCATAAAACAAGGAAATCAAGAAAATAAAAAGTAAAGGGGAAGTTTGAACCAAATGGGAGTTAGAAATTTAGTTGTTAGGAGGGAAAGAAACTATAAAAAGGCATTGTAAGATGTGCAAAAGGGGAATCTTGTATTCTTGTAACCAGATTTAAAATAAAAACCCTTGTTTTTCTATTAGCAACACTCTCTCCTTTATTTCCATCTGTGTATTGATAGTTAAGAATTCTAAAAGATAGATTTTTGGTGTGATATCTATTAGAAAGAAGTTAAATTCCTTTTCAAAGAATTTGGAGGTCATTTCTTAAGAAACAAAAGTAGAAAAGACAAATCCTTGTGTCTCAGGCATAGTTCTTTTCATAAAGGTTTTGAGAGTCTACAAGTGATTCCATGGCCATTCCACTGATGTAGGGATATATGGTTGGTGGAATGGATAATTTCTAATTTCTTTTCAATGTAGATAAGTTTGTGAGTGTAGGGGTATCAGGAATATGAAGATATGATGTTGATTCAAGACAAACACTTGAGTTTCTCCTCTTGAACAATGGAGGTTACAACAGGGTTTTGAAGAAATTACACACGCTTGGACTAGAAGATGGTTCCTAAAGTCTTAGCAGACATATTAAGATATGATTCAATTGTTGGCCAGATTATTGGAGGTTTGTAAGTGTGTTATTCAAGAAACCCTCCTTGTTTTGGTGACTTTTCACCCTATATTCAAGGGTTTGATAGAACAAGCTATTTCTAAGCTTTTAAATATTGAAAACTGATAAAATATTGAGTCTTGAGGCATTTCTAAAGATTGTATGAGGTTGGTTAGTGATTTGGAGAAGATTAAAAGGGGTCTCCTTTGTAAATTAGGCCTATTCTAGTAGCATGTTCAATGCACAGTTTGAAATATCTGATGGTTAATTTAAAGAAGATCCTTGGAGGTTTATGTTTTGTTAATGTGGATAGTAAAGAGGTGTCTAAAACTATATTTGGTTCTTGGAAACTGCATTTGATTTGTGAGTTTTACCTGATTTAGGGTAAGGAGTCCTATTTGACAAATGGTGCTTGTTTGCATAGATAATGAAAATTTAATGAATAGTGAAATGAGTGATTATAAATTCTTGAATATCATTTAATAGATGTTACAATTGTAATAATGCTTGGATGAAGTTAAGAAGACAGATTTGGAGGTATTGGTGTTTGATCATGTGTGTTCAAGGTATGACAATGGTATCTTGACTGCAAAGTAGGCAGAATGTTTCTTGACTGATGTATTGAATTGTTTCAACCAAAAAAAGATGAACATTGTCTCTTGAAGGTTTGATAATTGGTTATGGCAAGAAGGATTGGGTTGATATTGGTTTTCCTTGTAAAGTAAGTTGCTTGAATAGGTGCTAGTAGAAGAGTATGGACTGCTTTTAGTGATTTAAGTCTGATTATGGTTTGGTAAAAACATTTTGATGATGCATAAGTTCAAGGATTTGGCATACGTGTTTTGTTGCCTTGAAGAGTGAGTATATTGGTGTACTATAATGGAGTTTTTTGAGTTTGAGAACTTGATGGATGTTGTAGGGTTGATGAATGAAAAGTAGTTTTGGATGAATTTGTGAAATTTTTTCAATTTGATCTTCTCCTAATTTTGCTTGGGATTGAAATCCCTTGAAGAAATGATGTTGTTGAGTGTTTGGTTATGATGCTTTGCATCAATGTGTGATATATTTCTAGCTTTATTTCTAATTATTCGGAACTTTTAGAGTTTATGGTTGGCATAAACATGTGATATAGTAATTTGTGAGGATCTTCTTATGGATCTAGGAAATTTTCCTAGGCTACCATGATTTATTCCAAAGGGTTTAATATTTACTTGAAAGAACTACTTAAAAGGAATCACACAAGTATAGAAAATGTGCCTTGACAAATTGAACACATACATGATATATTCAATTTTAATAACATGAAATAATCAAATTGGAGACAACCACACAATTTTTCATAGTAACATCAACAAATAATTGAAGCCAAACTTCAAGCACCAATTTTAAACCTTCTTGTCCATTAATGTCATGAAAATGATTTTACAATAATAACAAAAGTCTTTTGCATGTGTAGTATTCTATATCTTGTGTTCCTAATAATTCTAATACCCAAAACTAGGCCTTGGTTTCCCCTTTTATATGGGAAGCAACAAGCTTCAAGCCTTTACCAAAACGAGATGTCTTTTCAAAGTTCACATCCTTTTACATCAATTAATTATATTTGTTAAATGGGTTTAAAGTAGGTAAAAGATAAGAAACAACATGGGAGTTGACTACAATTCTTGATACACTTGATCCATTAATCAACATAGAGAACTTGTGATTGTTGATTTGGAAAGGTCCTCCTCTCCTTGATAAAGTGTTCAATTGCATCATTTAGTTTTTTGCATTGGTGGTACTCCCAACCCTGGCAATAAACAAATTTACTCTGGAAAGATGCTCTATATATTTTTCTTTGACATACGTGTCAACATTTGTGATTATATCTTTCATGACATACTCCATTAAAAGCATCCCTTCTAGCTCCTTATGTGTATGCTCCACCACCATTGATTCATCATTAATCAGATTAAGTGCCTGTGGTAACACTTGAGACAATTCTTCTTTCCAATCATCCTGGTCTTGGAGTTCACCAATATCATTGAATGAGGGAAATGAAATGTCCAATGGCTAACCTCAAAGTCATTGAGTTATGATGTGAACATACTATGAAAGTCATTATGTGCATTGAACAATTCATTATAGTTTTCAAGTATTTGTCCATTCATATTCCCTTCAGCTGTTAATTCTTTTTTCTTCTTTGTTAGGCGGTGTTCTAATCTTTCATGTTCCTTGAAAGCAGCATGTGTCTTCACAAATATCATCCAAAATTGGTCAGCTTGACCTATCACCTTCTGGAATCTCCTTTTAATCATCTTAGAAGCAATTTCAAATTTGGTAACCTTTATCTTCTTCTCTAATTCATCACACTTCTTTTGAGTTGCTTCCATTTTGTGTTTCCAATATATACTATCAAACATGACTTCTAATACTCTTTTTTCATTTTCCACCAATGGAGAATAAAGGCCTGAGGAAGAAGGTGACTTCTCTTTGTAGTTGGCCACCTCTTGTTTTAATTTTTCATTCTAAAAAATGAGCCTCTTATTTTCTCTTATCAAAATTTCAACTTGTGCTTTGTTGAATTTGGAAACTGTTGATGGTTATGATGAGCACAACAACAGTTAAACAAAATATTACTATTCTGCTCTCCTGAAAGAGAAAGAATAACACATAGATATCTAACTCCCAAGGTCTTGGTAACTAGTTCTCGACTGTGCTGATTTCACTCAATGGTTGATGTGAGCTATAATGTTCAAGGGGCCTGCTAGTGCTGAGCTTCTGGGTTGTTCTGAAATCAAACATAAATTTAAACCTACTTTAATTGGGATTTTTAAAGAAACAAAAAAAGATAGATCAAAGCTTTGGAACTGAAAAGAATGATAATTCATCCAACTTAACCAGACTTGTTACCTTTCAAGGAATTGCTAACTAAAACTGGGGAACAAAATTAACTTGTGATTAACACACAGTTTCATTCATTCATAGTGCTAACTTCAACAATAGATTGTAAATCACTATTTAGACAAAACATAAAATAAAATTTCATTCCTTGAAAGCTTCTCAAATCGAATGATTAACCCAAGATAAATACCATTCTGAAGTATAATATGAAGTAGATTTAAATCTGGTTGCTTCTACTATTTGTGAAATAGATAAACAACATTTACAAATCTGGCACAATCACCAGTGTATAGAAAATCCATGACTCCAAATCATCTCCATCTACACTAAGAAAACTTGAAAGATACATTACCATCTTCCAATCTCAAGTTTATCCACCCTCTAATCCTAACTAAGAAGACAAAAGAAGCTCCCATTACAAAGAAACAAGATGTAGTTCTGTCTCCTCTATCCTTCAGAAAATCCCTACTGCTTGAAAATCTAACTCTATCCTTGAAATCTCTATCTCTCTTTTTTTTTTCTACTACTCATACTCTCCCTAAAAGAGGAAAAAATGCCATATATATAGAACGCGCCAAAAAGAAAGTTAGCCCCTCTTTTAGGGTTTTACAAAATATCAGCCTCCAGAAAGGTCGGCCCTCAGATCTTTTTGGAATGAAGTTAATGCTGCATTCAAAGTGCATCCCCAGTGTCCATGTCGGTGAAGGATCGCCCTCAGGAGTAGCCCTTAGATCTTTTTCAATCATTGCAATAACTCTCAGCCTTCGTGTCCACCTTTGAACTTCCTTTAGAGCTGCCTTGAATGTCCTGCAGCATTATCATAAATGTCGATCTACCTTTGCCAGTAGAGATCCCAGCTGTCATTGTGACTGGAGGTTTCTTCCTTTCTGCCTTTTTCTTACTCAAGATATTTTTGCATGATGACCGTCTTCAAGAAGCAACATTCGACCTCCCCTATTAGATCTCTTCATAGACAACACCACTGGACACTGAATTGATTGTCACCCTTTGATCACAAAGCAGATCCATACCACTTGCATTCTGTTGATCTTCCACAGGGGCGGTCACAACAGACAAAGAATCAATGGTTCGCCCTCGGCTTTCTCTGATTGGTTGAACACATGCCACTTAGGCTTTCCAAGCGGTCAAAGGCTACTCAAACATAATCACATGTCAGTGAGACACTAGCCGTGTCTCCCCGATGTGATTATGCTTCTCAGCAACGATTGACATAGCATACAATTGTCAGTGAGACCTCATATCAAATGCAAAAGTTATATCGATATCACAAAAACCATCGACAAGACAATCGTTATTGGCCAGAGGTCATAGCGAGTGTGCAAGAGTTATACTGCAACATAAAGTTGTCGCCCAGACTATCGCTATCGGGAAGACACCATAGCGAGTCCTTAGGAGTCCTACCGCTGTGTTCCTCCATCAGTGAGACATCCACATTCGGTAAGACATCATAGCGAATGCAAACCATTGAGCCAAGAGTCTTGGCGATCCCTTCATCCTTCGGTGAAAGTTTCACCAGTCGGTGAGACTTCTTCGGGTCAGCCAAACATTATGCCAAACTCAAGATCCTTTGGCGAGCTCATTTTATTTCGGGGAGACTCCATCCGGTCAACAAGACGTTATACCGATATCATTCCATGTTGGCGAGACTCTCCCCAGTTGGCCAGATGTTATACGGATATCATTCCATGTCGGCGAGACTCTCCCTGGTCGGCAAGATGTTACAACAAAGCCCCCACCTTTTGGCGAGACTCCGGAGAGTTAGGAAGATTTCTCCCTGAGCAACCCTTCTTTCACTGAAACCTCCAGCAGTTGGCGGGACTTCTCCTCAAAATCAAAACATTATACCAAAGGCATCATTCTTCGGTGGGACTTCCTCCATTTGACCAGACGTTATGCCAAACTCAAACCTTTCGGCGAGACTCCCTCGTGTCGGTAGGACTTCTCCCCGATGACACCCTTCTTTCAGCGACACTAGCCTTGTGTGCAATGGTCGGAAAGATATATAAAAACCTATGGCGATTAAAATGTCTGGCCGACCAGTATATTTCAAATGAACGGAACCAAACTGCCAGTCGGGAAGACATTGAGTTGGTCTCAACGACTTTATCCTTTGAAGAGTTTTATACCAAATGTGACTGAGGTATGCTTTCCAACTGAGTTCCTTGAGAAATATCATCAGGTGTATGATTTAATCCTACAACACAAATGCCTCCATTAGTCTTCAAAGCATATAAAATACACTATTGTTCATCATGCCTTCAATTTTAACAAAAAGAAACCCAACTTTGGCTGAGGCAGAACCAAAATCAGACAGAACAAAAAAAAAAGACTTAGGAGGAAAACAAAAGAACTCCTAAGACCAAACCAGACAACCAAAGGTGAATAAAACAAAAGAAAAGGGGGACCCATTTTGTTCTAGAATAAAATGGGGTGGTTATGCAAGGCATAACAGAAACATTGATGTTCAGTTCAATTATTTTAGTAGGGTCAGTATCTCCCACTCTTTGCACTAAAATATGGCCAAAGACTTGATTAGGATCATCAATAATTGTGGGCCTTTTCTTTGGTGGATATAGAGCCCAAATATGGAAGGTGGCATTGTCTAGATTTTACCCTAAACTAGTGTAGATCTTGTCACTTACCTCATTAGTTAATTGCAATGTCTTATTCTCTCTTTTCCTAAAACTATCGAAAACTATGGCTGAACTGATATCCCATCCTAGGAGAAGCATAACCCCAACCTCTTGTAGTAATTCTCCCCCTCTTTTAGGAGTGATATTCTCCATTTCTTTGTCAACTTCATCTTGTAATTTTCTCAGGGTTTTAGTTTCCTATTTTGGAGTAATTTCTTTCATCTTCTCTCTTATCATCTTACCATTATGCTCATAAAAAAAAAGATTTAAATTCTAGGGTTTGAGAAAAATCATTATCTGAAATAAACTCTTGACTTGCACGGTGCCTTACATCATTGGTTTGAAGATTCACATAAGACAACAATCCTCTCTAGTGGTAGCTCATATTGTGTTATGACAGGTGCATTTACTTGTGCAAATTCAACCTCCTCTTCAGTGTCTTCTTCACATGTCATAGGAGTGTCCACGAAGAAGGAAATATCCAGAGTGGGATGTGGTGATAAATGGCATAGTGGAATTACATTTTCAGCTTGCCTCCCAAAACAAGTATCTCTTCTTCTCTCCAAGGCTATAGGAGGTATATCCTTAGTCAATTCATCTTCGTGCAAGATTAATTGCTCAACTCTTTCCAAAGGATCCTGTATCTCATGAAAATCCTCTGTATATAATGGATTATGATTCCTCCTCCATACCTCTCCCATCATTATCCTATTATATGCAGCTCTTCTTTTTGCCACTTGAGACTCATCACAATTTTTTATTACAGCATCAATGAAGAACTTATGTTCATACCCTTTCAATTTCTATGTCAACTTGTCATTATTAATAAAATGCTCAGGATCAAATTTATTTCTCATTCCCTTGTGGCAAGTTATAATGTTTTAACTTGTTGCCAATAGATTCATACCCTTTCTCAAAGATAACAAAAAAATCACCAAAACACAAAGTCCCGAGCATGAGAGACTGCTTATTGTAACTCCTGAAATGCACGTAGTCCGAGTATGCCAACTACCTTACTATTTCTAAGTAAACAATTATGCTAGGAACTGTTCTAGGTAGAAGAAATGGGGCTGCTTCAAATCCATACACCCTAATCATAGTGCAATCATAATATGTGTACCAGTCTCCCTAGTTGTGATTTAATTTTCCCCTTTGATCCTTCTCCTTGGGTCTAAGGAATCTTTTTATTTTAGGTGACAAGTTGTAGTCACAAGAATGACTGATCAATTTATACAAGGGTTTCACAAAGTATTCTTCAAAGTATAAGTAATGTGACCTCACACACCTACTTTCCCAAATTGAGGTCCACATTTGCACTGGTCTTATATTTCCATCCTCATCTAGGTCTTTGATCCTTAATTCTTCACTCCAAATTCCCATTTTTTTCCTTCATACAAAATCATATGCATAAGCAACGAATAATGCCTGAAGTTGATTATATCACTATTTTTTTTATAGAAGTAAGAGATCTATTCAAAGCTTCTATGAAATATTCTACATAATCAAATGGCCTAGCATCCTGGTTTTGTAAGTTTTCTGCTAAGACCGTAGAAGCTATAGAAATTAGGGCAAGGACGTCCACCCCTAAAACTTGTCCAGCCAAATAGTAAGTACATTGGTAATATTCTTCAAACAATTCAATAGAAAATGGAGGGTGTTCATCACTGGAAAACCTTTTGAGTTGATTCCCTATATTCTGGGGTCTATGCAATGGCAGTCTCCACCTTTTATAGCTTGTTTCCATAGTACAATATTCCTCCAAAAGATCTCTAACTCTAAGTGGCAGATTCATGGATAAATCCAATTGGAAAACCATAGAAATATAGTCATTGGTAATGGGGACAAAATATAACCAGTCATGTGAATGAATTGTCTGTGTTTTGGGATTATACATTTTAGCCAGTACCCTGATTAGTTCTACATTGATACACATATGTATACATACGTATATACATATACATAGATACATACACATATATGCATATATAAATATATGCACATATGTATACATACATACATACATACTTACACATATATACATGTACATGTACATGTACACATATATACATATATACATGTACATATATGTACATACATACATACACATATATGTACATGTATGCATGCATACTTACATATATACATACATACATTCATACATACATGCATACATATATATGTACATATATACATATATATACACATGCATGTGTATGCATGTATGTAATAGAGATCATGTTGAGGTTACTGGGCACCTAATCTTGTTCATGGCACATACAGTCAACTTCTCTTTGGTACTGATACTGTACCAACTGCAAATTCCCCTGTGGTGTCTTTGCATTCTTGTGATATCAGTGGGATTGGTAGAGCCATAGAGGAGGCACGACATGTACTTGAATAATTTATATAGATAAATTGTGTTCTAAAAATTTACGTACATACATATATTTTAAATAAAATTTATTTTAAAGTAGTTCTAACTCTTGATTGAAATCATGTATTTGAAAATTTTCTGCAATAAGGTGATTTGGGAGACTTTAGAAATTTGGAGCATGCTGGCGATCTTATGCATGTTCACCCGAGGTACATTCAAAAATAATTTATTTAAATTACTTGATACATTCGAACACATCAAGAACTTGTACATTGTAAGTAAAATTATAGATAATTTTACATATACACATGTGATGAGGGCCACACCACTCAAATCCCACATAAATCACAACAACAGATACCAACACAAAAGATGGGAGACAAAAAATTGACTTACTTTCAATTATTTTCAGAAAATGCAATTACAGATTCAAAGCTTACATGCTACAACCTCATGGGCTTGATTCATTATAACAAAATCAACTATGAAAAGAAAAATCTACTATTCGAAGCCACAATCTGCACTATTAGGGCCACCTTCTACAACCCCCACTTAACCCTTTTTATTTTCCCCAATAACTTCCCTAGAATGTTCTAGAAAGTAAAAATTTCCTCTTTTTGTTTTGGCGCCAAAAGTCCCGCCGTTGGATTTCTAGCCTAGGAAGAAATTTTTATGAAATTCACTTTTTAGAGGACCAATTTTGCAGGGCCATAACTTTTGATTCGGGTGTTTGATTTGCTATCATTGCATATCGTTGGAAAGCTCTTGACGAGCTCTACAACACATGAATCCATTGCAGGTTGGTTCAACCACCTTTTGAGTTGTTTTGGGGCCTCCAAAGTTTTATATCTGAATTTGAAGCTGCATTGGAAAAATTTCCCAGGATGGAAACTTTAATTTCTCCCAAACCGTGTAGGGTATTGAGGTGATTCTTTTGCGACCAAAAATGTTTTTCTGCTCTGCTCCTTGGGGTAAATTTTCACGTCCATATGAGTCTGTTTTGGCCAACCTATTAAAAATAGTAAGTGCTCATTTTTTGCTATTTTTGATGCCTGATAGTCTTATATCCCCTAAGTGCCATCATGGGACTCAAAAAAACTAAAGAAAATAAAGAAAATATTTTTTTTGGGTGATGCAAGATTTCCCTACACTGTTGGATGCTCCTGCATCAACATGTGTAAATTAAATTAAATTACATGTACTTGAACTTGTGTAGGGCTTTGGATAGGGAACAAGACAGCTTGGGTAGAGACAACTTGGATCAGGAGACAGAACAAGACAACTTGGATTAGGACATGGATTGAGAGAGGGATCATGGCAGAGATTAGGTGCATCTTTCGATACTAGATATCTGAGTCTTTGAGTTGTTTTACATGTCACATTATATATACAGTTTACATTATGGTTTACACATCACAATTTTATGGTTTGAACTCTTATTATTATTTGAACCATATTACATACGTTTTACATAATGGTTTACGTCACATTATGGTTTGTCATGTCTTGTTATCTGCACATATATATTATTATGGTTTGAGTTCACTTGTTACATGATTTACATCACATTACATGTACATTTCACATTATGGTATACATACATCAAATTACATAGTATTCAAACGCATAGTATTTTGAAACATGACATGTGAAATCTTATATTTATAAACACATCATCATGACATGTTAACATGCTTTCTAAGCCATCTAAGCTGTAAAATTCACTATTAATGTAGGAAGTAATTTCGTAATGCAAATCAACCATAAAATTTTGTAGTAATGCCAAAATAATTCCTTGATAAATAACTCAATCGAGAATTAATGCAAAAGTAAATGAACTTGACCGAAATAGGCTAACATCCAAGTTATAGGTTAAGTATTATAAATGACAATTGCAGAATCACAACCTAGAAATGGTAGACACAAATCTAAATCCAAGTAGATAAACCTGATTTTGTCATCACGATTAATAAAGGTAATCACGATATTACATAAGAGTTTCTTATGAAGCCACTGCTAAATCTCAATACTCGATGATATAAGTAATAACATATTATAATATTACTATCAGGATTCAACCGTGTAGTTTCGAGTCAAACTCATTGACCCAAGTTTCATGAGTATTGAAACTTATCAATATTATAATATGTGACTTATAATATGATGGTGGGATATTAGAGTTAACATGTTTTCCCGAGTTGCTATTCATGGGAGATATACTTGTACAATTTTTGAAATATGTTAATACTATGTAAGACCCAATTAAAATTGGCGAAATCTATTAAGTTGGTGAAATTTACTACGAATTTTAAGTAGTTGGCGAAATTTGTACGATAGTCATGGAAATTAACATCCTATTTGTGAGGCTTGGGGCATTACAATAGAAATTGAGAGTGACAAGATATGTTTATCATAAAGAAATTACCTTAACAACATGCAAAATTTATACATTTATGAAGACTTCATATAAAAAAGGAAGATGGATCTGACCAATACCATTTTTTTTTTCATAGTTGAAAAACTTGGACTTGGGAATAACTCGAACTTAGCAATTATACATTATAATTTGAATGATAGACCTAGTTATAGTTGGGTTGACACTTGGAGTTGGAGTAGAATTAGTTGTTTAAGACCTCTTAGTTCTTGTATCTAGTGTTAGGTTTTGTGTTGAATTATAAGACTCACTTAAAAAATTATTCCCAAAAAACATAATTGATTTTTTTAGCTAAAATTTTGAGCATGACAATATATATGATGATGGATGAAAATCATGCCCCAACATTTATTTGTGCATGTTCTTAGAACATATGTGTTTGTGGAAGAACATATGTGTTTGTGGATGTGATGGAATGAGATTAAAGAATAAATGAAAAAATAAAAATAAAGTCAATGAGTGTACATTTTTCAATTGTCTTGCATCATATCTAGATGGTGTGCATCATTGATTGCTAAATTTCCTCAATTCAAACAAAAAAACACCTTTTAAAACTAGAAGCAAAATTGATTCATGATTATGGATTGTGGAAACTTGATATCTCTTACACCTTTTAACATCATGATAAAATCTTGTGCCACATTTGTGCTATATTAGTTAAAACTTATTATGAATTTTGTAATTTTTTCAAACTTATGCATATGATGACTTGGAAAACATTATCACTAAAATATGTTCATGTACTATTGACCTAAAGGAAAATCCATTCAAGAGTTTCAAAAAATATATTTTTCATTGGTAAGTTTCAGAAAATATTTGATTTAAACAAAGTGCATGCCGTCAAAGTAATCTCTCACCGGAAATTCTTCACTTAACCCGTGACAACAAATCTTATCATGCAATTTTCTTCACTTAATCCATGAAAACAAATCTTATCACGCAATTTTCTTCACTTAACCCCTGATAACAAATCTTATCATACAGTTGATATATTTTGTAAAAGGATGCAAATGTCTTGTCTCGAGCTCAAGAATCGAATAGCTCTAAAACCCCCATATTTTTAGATCTATTTTTAGTCTGTATTATGAATACATGGAAGAAACATTTGTAACTACCCATTTATTCTCATGGGCATGGTTGACAACATGACACAATTTGTGCAAAATCTTTGAGGTAAGTTACTGGCCATGGTTCTAGCCATTTTTTTTAAATTTTGTTTTTGGAAACTATACGCAATGAGATCATTTTTGCTGTGTTTTATTTCATTCTAAAATAATCATGTTTTTAGGTTAAATGAAAGCATTGGTTCTATAGTTTCATGTATGGATGTTTTCTACTCAAGACTTATTTGTAAGAGAAAACAAATGTCTTTCCTTTTTATACATTTGGCAGAGTTATCCATACCTATTACACCTAAAATCCTGTCATCCCATGCATTCGCCCTTCCACTCAGATGGAATGGGACCAATCTCACATTCACCCTTACATTGCGACATGTTGACTAAATTTCTTTGACACAACATGATAAACTGCATTGTATCAATGAGGGGAAAATGTAGACACTGAAAATTATCAATAGTCCTGTGACTTTTGTTGTACCCTCAGCACACATGCCCTATTTGGAAAGGGGACCCTCTTTTCTTTTGCCTTGCCTGGTCATTTTGT
>VDFB02223022.1:0-10160 GCA_007258455.2 Sequoia sempervirens
CATACAACATCAATAAGGAATAAAATCCAAAGATATAATCATTAACAATAACAAATATAACACATACATGAAAAATTCATTGATAAGAAGCCATCTGCACATAAATACAACATATGCATGATTACATAACACATTGAATAACAACTACCATAGTCAATATCCACACCAAGTTTAACATTTCATTACAGTACAATGTTTAAGAAGTATAATGATACAAGAGTGTTCCAAATATGAATGGAAACCATACACAAGATACCATGATACAAATAATTAGAGAAATACAAGTATCAAAACTGGCTCCAAGACAGATACAACTCTGGAGTCGCTGCAATAGCACCAATCCGCACCTCTTGATCCTCGACTGGGGACCCAATGGGGTGCTTAGCACGTTCCACCCGACCATGTGAGTCCGAAGACCCACCCCCCGTGCTAGGAGCTAACAAGAAAGAGACCTCAACCAAGAACATCCAAACATGGAACCACAAGACTCAACATCATACAAAAGTATCATAACACTCAGGAATTATAATGACATAATCAACCACATCCAAGAGTCATAAATCTCATCACATAAATCAAAACAATAGCCAGTAAACAAGGAACCAAAGGAAGATCATAAAACACTTCCAAATCAAGTTGAATTAAAAACCATATCACAATTCTGAATCGCAATGATACAATACAATAACATCATATCATCGTACCATAAGAGTACAAGGTCAAAACCCAAACATCCACAAGATTTATACAAGACCAAAGAATACACCAAAGATCAAATAGGGTAAAACCATAAATCAATTCAAAACAACTATGTTTCATCAGTTCAAGACAAAGAACCACTTCCAGAGGATTTCCAAAGAAGCAACATAATAAGGAGTGTTAGAGGAGAGTGTCATCGCATGGCTTAACATGGATTATCCAGACTACCACTATCGCAAGGTGCCACCTCCGTCTACTGACGAATTATCCAGACAATCCAGGCAATAGGAGCCGCCTCCATCTATGGTTATCCAGACTACCTATCTCAAGGAGCCGCTCCATAGGGTTGCTCATGCGGAACCGTTAACCTTTCATGAAGACAAGGTAACGATCTTGCCAACCACGGCCTTCTCAATCCCCTTTAGTCTATGGTAGCACTCAAAGGCGGATGAGGCATCAATTATCTTTTTAATGTGATTCTACCCACCCCCTAGTTAATTATTTAAATTATCACTTATTAATTTCACTCTAACGAGGGCTATCCTGGCGCCCCTTTGTGCACCGACCACCCACTTAGAGCCACTCTCTCTCTCTAGACACTCAAAACATAAAACCAAAATCCAAGGGTTGTACAACATAACAAGAACATTATATCACAACAGAGCAGCATGCAAGGCATTACCCATCTTGCCATAAATACATAATCAAAAATCTCCATGATTCCCATACAACCCTTTCAAAAACATGAAACCAAAACACTTGCCACAACAAGGGCACATAAAAGGAGGAACATTAACCAATAGTAAAATAAACCTCTGGAAGATTCTCATAAAGTTACACTAGGGTTTCCCCATCAAAGAACTGACAGCAATAATTGCAAGACCTCAAAGAACTATTTCCAATATAAATATAATGAGCAAATACACCAAAATAAGATCAACAACACCAACAACTTCGATACGAACTAAATCGAGAATCCAAGGGAAACCTCTATTTTCTCCTCTCGGAATACCCATAATTCAAAGAACTTTTCAATTTGACTCATCAAGTAGAACCATCAATCATGACAAAGTTAACATTAACCAATTTGCCACTTAGGTAAAGAACAAAAGAACACATACTGGTTCCCAACGAATAGCAACATAAATAAAATGAGAGAAAAACTCCAACTCAAAAATCAACTCAGGAAAAGTCACATTGAAAGAATCCATAAAACCACACATTCTAATAATATATCCATTCATTCAATAAGAAGTAACTTGAAAACATTTTAAAAAGAACATTAGTTTAAAGATCAATCATTTTCCAACATTTAAGGATAGCACAATATTACGAAGTGAAAATAAAATCTAATGGTTTAAGCCATAAGACACTATTCACAAGTATACTCTTTCAAACACAAATATATTCCAATTTACACATTATAACAACAATCTCCCTTCGAAGAACAACCCACTCAAACCAACAATTTGATCCTGATATCAATCACAAGTATTTTCTAGAACTGTTCTTATAGAAATCCCACAAATCATCTATTAAAAGAATATGAGGGAAATTGACTTAGAAAAGATCATCTAATTTTATTCATTTACATAAACCCTTTGTTTAACTAAATATAATTAATCAAAACATTTATCGAATCAACAATCATTCACTAGCCTTTATCGTAATACCCAACTATTTAAAGTTTTCAAATTTATTTACTTCCATTTATCTTATAAATCAATTCTCCCACCTAAACAAAAATAATCCTTATCGCCAATATTATCTACATACATCAACAACATACAAAACTCTACTTTTCATTATTTCTAAGTTAACTATTCCACTTGAAACTAATCAAATTAAGAATAAACTAATCTATCAATGTTACCCAAATTATCAAAAATTAACATAAGGAAACTCTCTCTCTAATCACTTTACTAACCTACTCAATAACATATCACATAACTCTCCAACTTAACTACCTAATAAATCTAATTTTCTAACTCCTATAAATAAATCATTTTCTGAATATAAACACATTAATTACAAAGTCTTAAAGAATACTCCCATATCTTATAAGCACCCTACTAAAGAATCATTACTAAAGAATCTCTATAAAACATAATTTCCAATTAACCAAATATTAATAAGTCCATTGATTAACATGTGTGTATAATTCGTCTTAAGTTAAATCTCTTATTAAAATAAACCTTATATGATGAGTTAAACAAAAAAAGAATACATTTAAGGGAAAAGTATCCTATAGTATGATTCCTAGGATGTTCGTAACTAGAATTTCAAGAATGCTCAGGGTCAAAAGATAACCTAAGTCTCCCATATCCTCATATGTTTAATACTACTATTTGTTCAATATTGAATTGAATCTCCCACTTGCAATTTATGCAACTAACCCTTATTTTCCTTTTTAGTCATAAACATAATACACATATAATTATAATATTTTCCACATCATTATTTCCATATTCCCTTAAACAATCTAAATCAATGCAATTACTCTTCCCTTTTATTTATTCATTATTTCAACTTTGCTAACCATAACTTTTCTAATAAAAGCAAGACAAAATCCATGAAGATACCTATAATTTATTTCTAAAAGTTCCTTCACCATTCTAAAACCAATTCACGTACTATACACCTTAAGTCAATAAATCAAGTAACCTATTTTAATAATACATTATTTATTATATCAATAATTAATCTAAATTTTGAAAGCACTTGTGATTAAAACTAATTTTAAGAGCACTTGACCACTGTTCACAACACTTATTTACACCTCACCGTTGTGCTATTATACATTAGAATTTATTCATTACACATCTTTATTGGCATTGATGCTATTATAGACGTGGGATACATTATTATACAATCTTGTTTGATTATTATTAATGTTTCCTAGAGGTATTACTTTAATATTCATACAAGATTAAAACAATATATCAATATTATTATTAATTTCAAGATTGATCTACAGGGATTAAATTTAGACATTCACGATTAATTCTAACCACAAAGATACTAACATTGATTTATGCTATTATTATTATTATATATTTTTATTTTTTTATTTACTTCCCCCTTATTTTGATATACTTGAAAAGGAAACTATTTTATTCACTTTATTCTTATATGAATGTTTATTTTGACCTAGAGAAGAATTATGCATCGAAAGAACCCTAAGTCATTTCCATAAAAAGAACAACCAGAAGAAAATTAAGCGAATTAAATATAGATTAAGGACATGAAGAGGCATTCTATCTGGTGTTAAATACAGAGACTGTGATGGAAAAGAGCAGACAGATCGACAATAAAATAAGAGAAATCAGTTAACTTTTAAACTACCTATTATGCGGCTAAGGCAGTAGAAAAAAGAATGCAGAGGGATCACTTAAATCTATATACCTTACCATGTTCACGTGCTTCACTGTGATGGGTTGACAATGAAATAGAGAGAAATTATTAAATTTACTACTCCTTTGCAAGTCTAAATGTTGCAGCTGTGATAGTTTTGCCTATGGTTTCGGAGAGATTTTTATAAATTTAGATTACTAGACTATGTGAAAGAGCTCATCTAAGCGCTATATTCAATAACATCAATTTCTCTCAGCTTCGACTGAACGGAGGTAACTGGCAAGGGCTTGAAACATTGCGCAGACCAAGAAAATTAAATAATCTGCTCATTGGTCCTCAATTTCTTCACTGAAACAATCTGCTCATTGACGGCATCAGAGAAGACACACGAACCAAGCTTTCCTTCAAGTTTGAGATGGTTTCGGTTGCAAAAATGTGAGATGCCATTATATTAGAAAGTGAATTTTGGAATTTGGAAATATCGCCATCCACTTGGACTATTATCAAATCCCAAATGTTTTCTTCAAGACTAAGGGAAAGGAGATAGGCGAAGTGCAAATATGTGACCTAAGAAAAAGGAGAATTAATGTACAACTTTTTCTGTCTAACCACATTTCCATTCTATACACTACCAAAAGCACACATCGTCTCTTGATATCTATGACTATCTGATACCCAAGGAAAAGTGTGTTCTGAACTGCAGACATTACGGTTTTCTATAAAGACATCGATATGCTATAACCTAAGGTTTTCCATTCAGTCTTCTATCCCTTAGAACCACTGGTCAGTTGAAAATATATATATATACTCATCAACGCTGCTTGACTCAGTTTCATAGAACACCAGAATCAGAGATCTTAATTAACAAACCAACACTATACACAACTTGATTAATAATCTGGTAAAAGTATGAGCGCAAATAAAGTCAAAACCCAACTTGGTGAGGATGCGGTAAAACAATCTTGAAAGACACTAATTCAATCAACAATTTTTTTCCTAAGCGCAGGGTTACACTTTTAATTTCAACAAACTAGTTAAAATTGATTTGATAAGGAGTTTACTGACATTTCATGCATGCAGGGATAGGGAAGAAGAGCTTAATTCGATGGAAGAGAAATTGCAAGGATAGCGTATACCATTGCATGCGCCAAATTAACATGAAAACACTATTACTACGACGGTATTCAGGATGAATATCATGCACATGTATCACAGTAATATAAATTTATGGAATATTGTAATGAGGGTATTTCAGATTGTAATCACTCAAAAACCCATCTTACTGTAATCATACCCATATTGTTAGTTCAATTTGAATGAGATCTGAAGGTCCTATATTGGTATTGTTTACCTATACATAGCATTCGATAGGTCACTGGTTCACTACCGAATATGGGCAGATTTGTAAAAAAAACATACCTTTTTAAAGACCTGAGAGAATGCGGGACGGACTTGTAGCCCAAAGTGTACTTGGAACTCTTCATCACCAGGTCAAGTCTGTTGTTGATGATCTCATGAATCTTCTTCGCCTTCGTGGTTATCGCCATTGCTGGGTTATGAAGATCTGGAGGCGTATGAGGGGGATGCTCCGAAGCAGGGAAGGATTTAGAATTATAATTTTATTTTATTTTTATTCAAGTATCAAAGTCGGGTCTCTCTGAAACCCGTACCCAAACCCTAAATCCCCCCTTCCAAGCCCACAACAATCTGATATATCTTATGGATCGCTAAAAAAAAAACCCAAATTTCATTAGTAAATCTGGTACTTCCATCCCATGTCGTTCTGGTCCCATCTCCCTTATTTTCTTTCTTGGTTAGTTACCAATCAAGAATGAATTCCCAACCACCGAATGACTTTTCACCTTCACCATAACCGAACTTGAATTTCAAAATAATATTTCTTTGCATGTTCAGCTTTCATTTCTAGCATGTAAAATATTTCTCAAATTATTTGCTATACTAACTTCCACTACACTTAATTAATTTATTATATTACTATTATCTACGTATTTTATTTTATTATAAATTTATATTATATTCAATGCAATAATTAACTTTCAATATTCTATTTTTATTTATTTCTATTAACAATGTAATTTTATTCTTTCTTAACCTCTAATTTATTTAATTATTTATTTCCTTTTAATCATCCACAATACCTGACCTTACCACGAGTTGAAATGCATTACAAAGCCAACGCAAATGGAGGGCACTACATCCTCCCCCCCTTAGGCTTTGAATTACTCCTGGAAGTCGAACTCAAGCATAAACATGAAAACATAACAATATCAATTATTATAAGCACATCAACACCATAAATTAAAACATCAATTAAACGTCATCAAGTAAGCATCGAAAATTAAACAAACCAAAATAAGGAAATGATACCAAAATGATAATAGTAATGGGGTTGCAACCAAACTAATTTTCCAAACACCAGGATGGAGTGGACAAACTAAGTCGAGGAAACTTTCTTGTCAGCTCCTATGTTCAACGTCAAGCCCATTGGGTGTTTATGATGCTCGCCCAGTCCTGACAATGCAGGTGGAATCGAGACTTAATTCCTTCAATCCTGCATGCAAACAAACGTTGTGCACAATACATATATATCACAAATACATAGTGAGAGGAAATCCCAGTATAGTAGGGCACTCGCGAGCGAGTGATACCACACTGTCCCTCCCACTAACCACACATAATAGTCAAAACAATTCTAATAACTCGTAAATAGTTTGCTTCTTGCTAGTTAAACAACATTCTCATAAGGATGCTAACCATAAGCTTTGATTCACCTATTATATCAAAATGAATTGAAATTATAAATTATCTATACCTACATATTACCATTGCATTACCTTCATTCTTATGTTTACGAGCCAACTCACGTAAAATCAAAGCTAACGCCGAACGTGCACATTAGGTACCAATAGAGATCAAATTTGCATTTTAACCCCTCAAGATACTATGATACGCTAAAATCATAGAATAATTATCCACCAAACCTCATATTTTTGTTAAAACTCATAATTTTCACCCAAAGAACTCCACATTAACCATTGTTCCATACCAAATCTCACATCAATTTCAACAAAAAGGCAAAATTTTACACCTTCACAGATTCAAGAAAACATAATTCATCACTCAAAGACAACAAAATTGCAAATTTCACACACACTTGACATATTTACACACATAAAACATATCACCAAGAAACACATCACACTAAAACTCAAGGGTCCATAGAGCATCCCCGACAGAAAGGATATCGGTGCATTACGCACTACACCGCGGGTCCTATCCTTCCAATCGGTTTCCTGCACCATCGACCTGACACTAGTTAACAGAAGAGACTCAGGTTCACAACAATGACAACAGAGAAGTGAAACTCAAGACGTATGGGTCTAAGCGCAAGGTTACATAGTGAGCACAAATAGTGCCCAGTGTATGAACCTATGCTCTGATACCAATGTTGTAACGCCCCGCCGTGCGAACCCCAAAGGACAATAACACAATAATTACAGCACAATTTTTTTTTTTATTTAAGTAAACATAACATACATGTAATACCCATTAAGTCATAACATGAATTTCATTTAAGTAAACTCACTAACACAAACATCCTTTGGGGTACACGAAGAGTCATTACGCAACTTAGATCCATACAACAACCATAAAGAATAAAATCTAAAGATATAAAGTAAGCATTAACAAATATAACACATACATGATGATCAATGATAAGAAACCATCTGAATACGCAAATACATCATATGCATGATTACATAACACATTGAATAACAACTACCATGGTCAATATCCACACCAAGTTTAACATTTCATTACAGTACAATGTTTAAGAAGTACAATGATACAAGAGTGTTCCAAATATGAATGGAAACCATACACAAGATACCATGATACAAATAATTAGAGAAATACAAGTATCAAAATTGGCTCCAAGATAGATACAACTCTGGAGTCGCTGCAATAGCACCAATCCGCACCTCTCGATCCTCGACTGGGGACCCAATGGGGTGCATAGCACGTTCCACCTGACCATGTGAGTCTGAAGACCCACCCCCCGTGCTAGGAGCTAACAAGAAAGAGACCTCAACCAAGAACATCCAAACATGGAACCAAAAGACTCAACAACATACCAAGGTATCATAACACTCAGGAATTAAAATGACATAATCAACCACATCCAGGAGTCATAAATCTCATCACATAAATCAAAACAATAGCTAGTAAACAAGGAACCAAAGGAAGATCATAAAACACTTCCAAATCAAGTTGAATTAAAAACCCTATCACAATTCTGAATCGCAATGATACAATACAATAACATCATATCACCGTACCATAAGAGTACAAGGTCAAAACCCAAACATCCACAAGATTTATACAAGAGCAAAGAATACACCAAAGATCAAATAGGGTAAAACCATAAATCAATTCAAAACAACTATGTTTCATCAGTTCAAGACAAAGAACCACTTCCAGAGGATTTCCAAAGTAACAACATAAGAAGGAGTGTTAGAGGAGAGTGTCATCACATGGCTTAACATGGATTATCCAGACTACCACTATCGCAAGGTGCCGCCTCCGTCTACTGATGAATTATCCAGACTACTCGAGCAATAGGAGCCGCCTCCATCTATGGTTATCCAGACTACCTATCTCAAGGAGCCGCTCCATAGGGTTGCTCATGCGGAACCGTTAACCTTTCATGAAGACAAGGTAACGATCTTGCCAACCACGACCTTCTCAATCCCCTTTAGTTTGTGGTAGCACTCAAAGGCGGATGAGGCATCAATTATCTTTTTAATGTGATTCTACCCACCCCCTAGTTAATTATTTAAATTATCACTTATTAATTTCACTCTAACGAGGGCTATCCTGGCGCCCCTTTGTGCGCCGACCACCCACTTAGAGCCACTCCCACTCTAGACACTCAAAACAAAAAAACCAAATCCAAGGGTTGTACAATATAAAAAGTACATTAGATCACAACAGAGAAGCATGCAAGGCATTACCCATCTTGCCATAAATACATAATCAAAATCTCAACGTTTCATGTACAACCCTTACAAAAACATGAAACCAAAACACTTGCCACAACAAGGGCACATAAAAGGAGGAACATTAACCAATAGTAAAATAAACCTCTGGAAGATTCTCATAAAGTTACACTAGGGTTTCCCCATGAAAATTTGACAACAGTAAAAACAAAACCTTGAAGAACTATTTTCAATTCAATTATGATGAGAGAATACATCAAAATAAAATCAACAACTCCCTTAAACAACATCAACAACTTCGATACGAACTAAATCGGACATCCAAGGGAAACCTCTATTTTCTCCTCTCGGAATACCCATAACTCAAAGAACTTTTCAATTTGACTCATTAACAACTCAAGCAGAACTGTCAACCATGACAAAGATAACCTTAACCAAATTGCCACTTAGGTAAAGAACAAAAGAACACATACCGGTTCCCAACGAATAGCAACATAAATAAAATGAGAGAAAATCTCCAACTCAAAAATCAACTCAGGAAAAGTCACATTGAAAGAATCCATAAAACCACACATTCTAATAATATATCCCTTCATTCAATAAGAAGTAACTTGAAACATTTTAAAAAGAACATTAGTTTAAAGATCAATCATTTCCAACATTTAAGGATAGCACAATATTACGAAGTGAAAGTAAAATCTAATGGTTTAAGCCATAAGACACTATTCACAAGTATACTCTTTCAAACACAAATATATTCCAATTTACACATTATAACAACAATCTCCCTTCGAAGATCAACCCACTCAAACCAACAATTTGATCTTGATATCAATCACAAGTATTTTCTAGAACTGTTCTTATAGAAATCCCACAAATCAACTATTAAAAGAATATGAGGGAAATTGACTTAGAAAAGATCATCTAATTTTATTAATTTACATAAACCCTTTGTTTAACTAAATATAATTAATCAAAACATTTATCGATTCAACAATCATTCACTAGCCTTTATCGTAATACCCAACTATTTAAAGTTTTCAAATTTATTTACTTCCATTTATCTTAAAAATCAATTCTCCCACC
>VDFB02223024.1:0-11984 GCA_007258455.2 Sequoia sempervirens
AAGGTTTCATACAAGAAGATTGAGGCACGCTTTTCCAACACCATCCAACAATTCAATATCATGTTGCCAATATCCAACATCCCCAACCCATATTTGAGACATGACTCCTCTATAAATATAGACATAAGGTAAGTCTAGAGCCAAGTATCTATCAACTGGTGGTCTAAATACTACAATATGCTCCCATTCCAACACCATGAGTAGCGTCATCCCATAAATAATGAATTATGCACCCTATATACCACATTGGGGAGTTGAAAATACAACATAGCCAACAAGCAAGGCCCCCAAGCATAAACTGTGGCACTCTCCATCATCCTCTCCAAAATCTCCCCCACCCCACTAAATTTTTTTGGCCTCATCAATATGGGATGACCGCACCCCCAATAGTTGTGCACAGTACTACAATCAAGCGGTGGTATTTATTTTCCAGGGTTCCCCCCCTGATCTCATAATCCTCAACTCCAAGCTCCACCAAATATTAGGTCTGGAACACTTGTCGAATAGCTGCCAATCCACACTTTGGGTCATAGGCCACTCACTCCCCATGAATAGGATGCCACACGATTCACTATACATCCTCTAACATCACTGTCACCTTGCCAGTTGGTAGGTCAAAGGAACTCATCTTTGAGTACCATCTCTTTGCAAGTGTTTTCAACAAACCCCTATTAGCCCACACAACAGGCATGAAGGTCACATGATAAATTCCAAGTGCAGTCAGTGTATCCCACTCCTCTATGGTAAGATTATCTCAAAGAAAAAAGGATGTTGATTGAATCTCTCATGTATAGATCAGTGAAAGTATCACTTGCATTCATAAAAAAAAGTGCATCATGTTAATCACGATGCCTGTATTATCCTATTTGACCTTTTACGTATTCAAAATTTTGTCAAAATTGCTCAAATTAGCCTATTAATCAAATGCATCACATTGTCATTCATTTGCATCACAACTTCACATGTGTGTCACACCATCCAACATTTGTAGTGCATTTTCACACATGCATCATTCTACCCTACATTTGTGTTGCACCATCATAGTTGCGGTGTACAAAACACTTGCGAGTAGGCTAATCCTATGTCACACCAATGTGTTTCCACAAAATAGTTGTGTCACACTTTAAAAATGTGATGCACAACACCACACTTGCGGTGAATGAGATAATAAATGTGGCACAAAAACTACACCACATTTGTTTTCCCTTCTTTGAGCCCTAAAATCTACTAAAAAAGGACAAAATCGTGAAGCAAGGATTCGATGCATTCTGCCCTACCCAAGCCCTCTGCATGCTTGAATGATCGTACTTGGTATCCTCTGTGCATAGTGACTAGTATAGGTGAAATTTTGACAGCAGCTCCATGCAAAATCTCAAACTAGAGCTCTTAGAATCCTAAACTCACAATAAACAATTGACCTATTTTCATCCCTAGGGATTATTTATAACCTAATTTGACCTAATAGGGCCCCTACCTGCATAATTGACTACATCAAATTTTGTCTTTGGATGCCTATATCAATCCCTAGATTCAATTTTGAGCCTAATTTTTCATTGCCATTGTATTCGTGCCTATCCAAATAGCTTATTGGTAAATTTGCCAATATTTTTGGAATTTTTCAAAAAATTGTCAATTTTCTCGAGGGGGCATCATCCTATCCTACATCCACCAGAGCACACTAGGGCAATTCCTGAGCTGATTTTTTTATTCTTATTCTTTGACATAATGCTCAAAATCACATTGTATCAAAGTGGGGCAAAATGTAGACAATGAAAAATGTCCCGAGCCTGCAAGCAACATTTTATCACTATTTCACCTTCTTTCTTGCACAATTAAATAATTTTAATTATTTAATTAATTCACTCTATCTTTATTCTTCTTTTGATTAATTTAAATAAATTTCAATTTATTTAAATTATGGACCACTAATTATCACTTTTCCTCTAATAGTTAAATAAATTCTTATTTATTTAAATATTCATTATCATTTTCCTCTATAATTAAATAACAATTTTTATTATTTAATTATTCATTAACCTTTTCCCTCCATAATTAAATAAATCCTCATTTATTTGATTATTTATCACTTTCTTATCTCCATAATTATTTAATACTTTCGACTATACCTTTCTTCTATAATTAAATAATTATTTTTAATTATTTAATTATTCATTTTCCCTCCCTTAAATTAAATAATTGCTATTATTTGAGACAAAGGAAAAGGGGGGAAATGTATAGGATACCTAAAAATGGGATGTGAGATGAGGGACCTATGCCAAAAGCACAACCCCAAATTTGGACACTATGTTGCCTTGACTTCCTTATGACAAAAATGACTGAACAATAGTTTTGGGAGAAAAATAAAAGTGTTTTAACAATCAAACCTAACACTTGGAATACAAAATATTATGATAACACTATCAGAAACAACCATTAACCAAAATATTTGAGAAGGTTAGGATGTTGTTTACCTAGCTCCAAAAGTGGGTTTCAGGCTCTATTGAATGACATATTCGCCTACGGGTGAAGGAGTCTCTATATAGGGGTCTAATTTTTTTTTTTGCAGTCATTGGATCCTATATCTAAGCTTCTGATTCCACCAGGTTTGACTGTTGAAAAGTTGGAAATAAAACCTGTAGGTGAGTTTCTATGTCTTGGCAACTTTGATGACAACTTTGACAACTTTGCAAAATTGCACTTTTGATCCAATTTCAATCCTTCTTCACCTGCAAATCTGCACATATAAAGAGAGGAGAAAAATGTTTTATTTTGGTGTATAAGGGTTTGCCTTGGTCAAAACCTAGTTTGGTAATTAAACCTTGATAATGAAATAATGACAAAATGAAGGAATTGATGAAAGAACAAAGCTTGTTACAACTCACCAAGCCCTATAAAGGACACCCTTAGAGGATTGAAGTCTAACACATCTCTCTAAGGATCAAATATTGCATGAAATGGCTTGATTTCTTGATAGATCTTGATGCTTGAATGCTTGCTTGAAAATTGAAACCTACATCACAATGTTAGCTCCAAAAAAATGCATGAACACACATAAATCTTGACATCATGATAGGATCTTGAATGCTGCTGTAGATGACTGATAAATTTTCTCTCAACGCTCTTGAAAATAACCTTTGCTCTTGTGAAATTTGAATTATGCCCCTTTATATTTAAATTGATAAAAATACCTTGTATTTATACCTGTGTTTCCTTAATTACCTGAAAATTAAGCACCACAAGTAGACCTTTGCAATTTTAATTTAGATAATTAAAATGTTGCCAAAAATATATTAAAAAATGGGATCTAAGACTTAAGGAGGATTGGCCAAATGGGTCCTAGGCCCTAAACCCAGGAAACACTTTTTCCAAGATGTGTAATTAAGTGTATGCATTGATTAAATGTGGGTTTCCCTTTCGGAAAATAAAATTAATTAGGCTTTTTAGTGCATAATTGGGCTAATTAAAGGATTAATTGAGTCTAATTAATTAAGGGGATGCAAACATAGTGTGAAAATATAAAGGTGTACATTTTTCAACACTATATTATTTAATTAATTTATTCTTAGTCAAGCCCTAAATCTCAACTAATTTCTTGAGTTTTGGTCCATCCTCCCCATCCTTATCTCTTTTCCTCTCAACTAATCTTATCTATTGATCATCATACATCATTCAATCCTCACCCTTCATTTGAGTTGGGACTTCTATAAAAGCAAGCCATTACCTTCATTCCAACCTTAACCACAATCTTTGAAATTTTGCTATCTTGAGATCTAGCTATCTTTCATCAACAATAAGCTTATCAAACACATTGCATGCTACAAATCTAAGAACAAACAAAGTAAAATGGAGAAGAGCAATGGAGTTGAATTGACAATGGCATAGAGATTGAGTATTATTTTATTATTATTATGATTTCTATTGTCATTTGTGCTTCAATGTTGAATTAGGGTCATTATTGATTGAATTAGGTAGTTTTGTGGTTGCTATCATTGATTCATGCTTTTTCCCCTAATTATACCTAATCTACATGTGTATATATATATGTATATATATATATATATATATATATATACATATATATATACATATGTATATATTGATATATATATACATATGTATATATATACATATATATACATATATTAGACATACATACATATATATATATACATATATATATATGAGATACATATATATATATATATTATCTATATATGTATATATATATATATAGATGTATATATATGCATATATATATGTATATATATATATATATATATATATATATGTATATATATTCTTGTTGAAAATTAAGTTTTATATCAGTTTCTTTTGAATTTCATGTGATTATATATTGGATATGTTGTATTGGGTTATTTAGGGAAATATATGTTTCTTGATGAAGAAAATTTGACATGAGTTCCTTATGAGTTTTCATGATAGTATATGTTGGAGATGTTGTGTTGAGTTTATTATTAGGAAAAAGGGGTATTACATTCACCTTGAATAATTCAATATTATAATTTAATATTTGAAATGTTGGGAAAGAGATCCCCAAACAATAAGGATGTTTTCTATTTGGGTAGAACTTACAAGGATCTAAATATGTGTCTTTCCCTAAGAGAATTTCATTAGGAAAGAGATCACAAGGTGTAAAGATTGAATTTCAAACTCAAAGGTAAATCAATAAGACCTGGATCTTAGTCCTTAGGATAGTAGGTAAGATCTAAAATCAAATTAAAATGATTTGTAATGCTCAAACTAAATGAATAATAAGACCTAGTATATGAAATGTGAACTCCTAAAAGTGGAAATCACAATTTGTAAGTAGATTCAAGAAGGGTCTAGACACATGCACCTATCACCAAAAGTTGGTTTTGAGACTTTCTAAAGGACTAGTTCACCCTTGGGTGAATGGATCCTGGTTAGGGCTTCTAAAAATAATTTTGACAATACTTTGATGCTAGATTTTAGCTTCTATTTCGCACACGATCTATTGGTGTAATTAATTATTTAATTACACTAGCATAAGTTTAACTTAGGTCTTTTATTTATTTAATTAAGTCCAAGGTTTCATTATTAGAAAATCATTTAATAATGGGGTCATTACCCTTTCCATGTTCGTAGGAGATAAGATTCCTTCTAGAAGATGAGTTGTCTTTTCTAGAACTTATCTCAATAACTTCTATTGATGGTGTTTTCTGCACATCAACAACTCAGACAAATTATGGAAATCCTATCTCTCTTGAAAGGTAAATCTCTATAAGTAATCCTCAAGAGATAACCCAAAGGTCTCTAATGTCAAGTCTTGACAATGCAAACACGACTCAGTGATAAATGTGAAAATGCTAGTAATCACAAGGGGCCTTACAAATGAACAATGCTGGAAGTGTACTTTCATCAAATGTAACAATATGGCAATGATTTCAATCCTAAAACTAACCCAAATCCAAAATAAACAACAAAAGAGAAGAGTTGAGAGAGATTCTATTCTAATGCTACAAATGGACAGATCCCCAAAAAAACCAATCTTTGCTTGATCAAGGACAAGCTCACAACTCCATAGAAATGGTGCAATCTTCTAAGGAAACTGAATATTTTCAGACTATGAATGTTCATCCATATACCCAATAACTGGTGCAATGTAAACAAGCATCCATAGTTGAACTTAGCACAAAACAAGGTCTAGAATAACTTTACACAACAAATTACAATAAGAAAATTGCTAAAAGTATGGACCAGAGATCGATCAATATCATTAACATTTCACCATCATTGCAAAAGAACCGAAATCTAACATCTAACATCTAAGAATTGAGAATAGGACACAATAAGTTGTCAAAGTGTAACAAAAAACTTGCTAAATCAACAATCCAATTGCATTAACTTCTCCAACATTACATAACAATTTCCAGTCTCTCTCCTCTCCTATAGCTACTATCTTGCAAAATCTAACTCCTAACTTAGCCAATTTTGGCTTTTACATCTTCTAAAAAGCTATTTTGACCTTCTCTAACCTCTTACAAATGAGAAGGCATTGGCCTTTTATAGAAAATTACATTTTGAATCAATGGCCAAGATTTAGCTCATCCAATGGTTGTAATTGCACTTCTACAAGCATCAAGATGTTACATTTAATTTGGGAGCTCATGGTACATCATCATCCAATTGCATAAAAGCAGTTACATCATGGAATAATGAGAGAACAATATTATGCCAGCTTGTCATTAATGAAAATTCTGATTGGATGATGAAATTAGCTTCACATGTCTTCCAGAAACTCCTTCCGGCTGTAGACAGTTTGGGCATGGATTCATATGCAGACCCCACTTTTAAAATTTGAATTGAACTCTTCCATGTTTCCCTTTTGGCATGAATCCATATGCAAGTTCCCCTTTTGATTTATTTAATCTTAAAAAACATATATCATCATTAGTAGCTCACATGTTAAAAATCCAATCCAAATTAATCTTAAATTTTTTTTTGGCCTTTTAAAAAAAACTTACACATTTTTTTATGGAAACCTTCCATTTTTATAATTTTTTCTATTTTTGGAAATTTTATTTTCAAAATTTTTCTCCATCTCAAAATTTCATTTTTAGTAACATTTTAAAATTTCAAAGAAAAAAATTCCATTTTGGAATAAATTGCATTTTAAGGAGAAAAAAATTCATTTTGGAATTTTTTCCATTTTGAGAGAAAAATTTCGGGATTTTGAGGGGGTCTTGGAAATTTTGGGATTTTGAGCCCTTTGCAGAAATCATGCCATGGAGGAAATTCAAGGATTTCCTAGGGTGAGGGAATTACGCAGGATGCATGAAATCCCTAAAAGTGCAACAATTATGGAAATCCAAGAGGTTGACGAAAATCAAAGATTTTCGCATAGGGAGGAAATGCCCGAATTCCTTGCAAGGTCAAAATCCCCTAAATCTCATAAATTTTTTTCTAGAAGGAATTTTCAAAAAGTTCAAAAAGCAACCTAGCCTAATTTTTCATCCTCTGTCCACAGGTGCAAAATTTTTTACATATAACATTGAAAATTCACTTCAAAATCCCCATTTTCAAATTCCAAGATAGGTGAATTTCCGCTAGAGCCTCAAAATATTGCCTCCATCGAACCCAATCTAGACTTAATCCCAAAATAACCTCCCAAGAAGAGCAAAACCAAAATTTGACCAAGCCAAGAGGCATAGATGCAAAAGAAAAAAGAGGGTCCTCGCCTCCGGTGGGGTGTGTGTGTGAAAATTGTGCAACTTCATCATTCCCTAGGTAGTTAGTTAGGGTTTACATGTTGTCACATGATGTTTGATCAAGACACATGGCAACATCTTAATGCATCTTGTATATCACTCATGCCTATATATTCAGGGAATATGTACATTTGTAATTATATTCTAGATCAATCAGATAATCTCTATTTGCATGCCCTTAGTTGCAACACTTTCTGTGTGGGTGAATTTCTTCTTAGCAAAGATCCTTTGAAGTGTGCGTAGCTTCATTGGATGATTCAACATCCATTATTTCAACATGGTATCAGAGCCATTCTAGTGAAGATTCATCCTAGGATCAAGAAAGTTGAGCTAGTGAGATTTTGTAGGCTTGAAGGTTTCCATTGTAGGCTACTTGACTCCACTCGGGGACCAAGTTGATTTCTAGAGTAGATTGAGTTAGATTCGAGCTCGCCATTGTCTTTAGAAGGCTTCAAAACCCTAGTATCACCCGTTTATTCATCAACCTAGGAGCCATCAAAGGTATTTTAGGGTTTTCAAAATCAACTGGTACATTCCATACAAATTTGTAGTAAAAAATCCTCCCTCTCAGTTGTCCTCTATAAATTTTTTTTTAGTTGCAAGCATTTTCTATTTTAGGAAAAATCAGGGCTCTATTTCATATAGTTTGGTAAACAAATTATTTGGGCTTTTTATATAGTTTGCAAATTTTTTTTGGAATGACTACCATTATTTATCTTCTGTCGGCATATCTCACAAGGGTTTGATATTTTTAAAATCATTGACTTTATCAATTTCTTCATTGGCATGCAATAAGGATTTATTTATTTTTTCTGTGGATATAGTTTTATAAATCAACATTATATTTATCTTGATTTTTAATTGCTTTTAAGCAATATTAAAATCAACAAAATCTTTTGTTGTCGAAATTCTCAATACAATTGTCTATAGAAAATTATTTAAATATTCACATGAGAGCCTACATCATTGACCATTATCATCATCGATTGCATTTAGGTTTTTGCAAAGAAGGTACTAGTTTGTTGGCACTTGTCACCATTGCTACACGATTTGACTTGTCACATCATGTTGAGTCTCCTTGTCGTCTTCTACCCACCGATTCTTGTTCCTTGGCCACCAATTGATTTTTGTTGGCTCATCCATTACCGGGCTACCGAAATTCATCCCTTGGTGACCGGGGGTATCACTAAAGGAGACATAGCCACCTTTGCACAAGCCACAACGCTGTTTTCCATAGCCCAATCGCCACCTCTGGTGGTGCCTTATTTTTTTTACTCGACCCGTGCCAAGATCACATTAGCAACCAAGTGCTAGTGCCCAAAGCTGATTTTTTCCCCCTATTTAGCCTACAGATTGCCTAATATAGGCTCTTTTTTTCATTTTTCATAACTTTTCACCACGGTATTGAAAATTAGCAAATGAGATACCTCCAGAAAGAGGATTTGGTCTACTTTCTAGTGGGGCAATATTTTTTTAGTATTCTACTGTTATAAAAATATACAATCAACTGAAGTCAAACCTTATTTTTTGATTCAACAACCAATATCTTTGCATCAAATTGTTGAAATCTGGTGATTCCAACATAATTCAAAAGATATTTCAAAGATTTTTTCATTAGTCTAGTCACTTCTTTTAGTTTTAGCTCTTGGTACTCTTGCATTGATTTTTTCAATTTGGTGCATTTGTTCAATCACTTGGATATCTTGAAGATTGGAAAAAGGAGTCTTGCATTGGGTGGCATCTCTTTAGTTGCATATCATATTTGGAAGTTTCTATTTTCTTTTGAAGGTCATTGTCTTTATATTCTTGGATAAATTTCATAGTACATTATGGGGCTTGCATATACTCCTTCTCTAACTATATTGCACAAGGGAAACTATAAACAATGGCAAGATGGGATCATACACCATCTCCAATCACTTGATTTATTGCCACATCTGTATGGTATAGTTTCCCATCCAAGTGAAGGTATTCAAGAGTTTTCTTGGAGTTGCAACAAATATACTATCCTAGAGATCATTGGAATGCAAGTTGATTGTGATGTTTTGAGTTCCATTGATCCTTATGATTGTCCCCATATCCTTTGGACTAAGCTTTGGGAGCTATATGGAGATTCTCACACTCCACCCTTCCTCGATGATCATGATTCAGAATGTCATTCTTTAGATCAGGTACCCCATGATGATATTGCTATTTAGGAGCTTACAAATTTGGAATGCGTTAAGTTTTTAGATGAGGATTTCAAGGGTTCTATATATGCTTCTTCTCCATCAGAGACTGTTGATATACCTTCACATTCAATGATTCCTTTTCTAGAGTCATTGATTGAGGCTTCCATTGTTCATTAGGACACATTCATTTTTCTAGAATTGACATCATAGGATGGCTTTGTTTCAGGGATTTCTGACTTGGATACTTCTATAGGTTTGGAGGACATTCTTGAGGGGATATAACTCCTCTATTTATATCCTACTTTGGAGAGTTTTATTGAGTCTCCAAATTCCTTTGTCTTGACCTTGATTTGGGATCCAAAGACTACCTTGGAGGCACTTGGTTTCTCTTTAGATATTTCATGTATGAGACTTCTTCCCTCTCATTCCAATATGGAGTTGGAGCTTCTCCAACATCCACCATTGGATTTTCTTCTTTCTAGTGAGAGACATGTGGTTTGGACACCTTTGTTGCTTCAAAATTCTTTTAGTGGTTTGATGACACTTCATTATGGGGGGGAAATCTAGTCTCCATCCATTCCTTCAATCAAAGGATCATTGCATTTCCTTCTTTGGATCTTGTGCAACATCAATTTCTGCATTGTCCTGGTTTGTCACTTTCTTCATTGATTGGGCATGTACCTGAGTTGATTGTGGCATCTTTGTCTTCAATGAAAAAGGAGACATATGAGTAATATTCAGAGACATAATCATCATCCACATTCATCCTACCTTCCTTCAATTCCTATCCAAAGTGGGAAGCATCCCTGCACTTGCACTTAGTTATGTTTCTTTTGAAAGGGAAACAAGTTGTTTGTTGACACTTGATCATGTTTTGTCTACAAAAAATTACCATTTTTGCAGGTGATCACATATTTTTGGGGGATATATAGTCTCTCTTTCCCTCCTATGGGGGGGGTATTGATTGTATTGTATCCATGTGATGGAGAATGAATTGTACTTAGAGTTATTATTATGGAGTCCTCCATCCTTCCCACTACTCACTTTTTTGTATTTCATCTCCCCTTTTTGGAGGGGTTTTCTTCCCCTCTTGGGTTTCCCCTTTTTCTCCATTTGTGGGAGATTTTTTGCATTTTCATTCTCATTTGTAAATGGGTACCTAAAATGGCCATCATGTAGTCTGGACCCATCATCCATTGTATAATCATTGCATTTTTCATCTCCTCCCTAAGTTGACTTATGGGGGGGTGTTAGTGCAATTAATTATTTTTTACACTAGCATAAGTTTAACTTAGGCCTTTTATTTAATTAATTAAGTCCTAGGTTGTATCATTATAAAATCATTAATAATGGGGTCATTACCTTTTCCATGTTTGTAGGAGATAAGATTCCTTCTAGAAGGCCCGAGTTGTCTTTTCTAGAACTTATCTCAATCCTTCATCATTCTAGGTGGTTAAGTTGGGTTTTGCATGCCACATGATGTTTTGATCCAACACATGGCAACATCATATTACATCTTGTATATCTCTCATGCCAATATAATTAGGGAATATGTACATTTGTAATTATATTCTAAATCAATAGTAGTCTCCATTTGCATGCCCTTAGTTGTAACACTTTCTGTGTGGGTGAATTTATTCTTGGAAAAGATCCTTTGAAGTGTGCACAACTTCATTGGATGATTCAACATCCATTATTTTAGCAAGTCCACTATGAGAGAGAGAGTCGAGAAATGCGTCCTACAACCTAGTTTCATGGCAGTGTAATGATGACAACATGCAATAATGCAAAATTTCTCTTCAAGATATTCTTGAGATCCTTCTTCAATACCTATAATCAATCCTTCCAATGAAAGCACCCTTAAAGGGAAGACAAACACATCTCTCAAGGAACTTGATCTTGCTGCTTGATAGATTTGGACACTTGAAAATGCTTAGATGCTTTAGGATCAATAATGCATGTTAGCCTTCATAAGATGGCATGAACACACATAAGCTTGAACATGATGTTAGGATCTTGATTGTTGCAACAAATGACTGATAAATCTGCTCTTGAATGTTATTGACAATAATATTTTCCCTTGTATATATTTGATCATGTGTGTTAGAATGTCTTAGATTTGAATTGATAAAAAGACTATGTATTTGTAGGTGTTTATCTAATTTTCAAAATAGATTCCAAAAGCTGAAAAATGCAAGTTTAATTTGAATAAACCACCACAAATGTATTTAAAAATGGGTCTTCGGACTTAAAGGGGACCCATTCTCCCTTGGGTGAATGGGTCTAGTCCTATAAGTCCCAGACACACATGCTCAATGTGATATAATTATTGATTGCATTTATTTAAATTTGGTTCTCCTTTTTAGAAAAATGAAAAATAAGGATTTGAAATACATAATTTGGAAAATTAGAAGCTTAATTAAGTCTAATAAATTAAGGGACCCAAGCATAGTGTGAAATTGTAAAGGGTATATGATTTTCTACACTACATTTAGCCCCCACTTAGTGAGAGTATGAACTTACGCTCAGACTCACATTGAAGTAGACAAATATGCGTCAAGAG
>VDFB02223027.1:0-30199 GCA_007258455.2 Sequoia sempervirens
AAATACCATTATATCAGAGATATAGTATTGAGGAAAGCAATTCAGTTGATGTATATCAACATTGATGAGCAGATGGCAGACATTCTCACCAAGCCTCTCTCTAGGATAGTGTACTTTTGAGACAAGCTTGGTCTGGTGGAGAATCAAGCCCTAGCTGAGAAGGAGTCTTAGTATCAGTGCTCCTCTTTAATGCATTTCTCTTTTGAGATTTGAGGTGAAAGCCCTTGTTTCCACCCTCTGCAGGAGAAACCATGGTGTGGATGTCATGTGTGGCGACTCCGCGCATTGACATCACGTGAGGAGAGTCAAAGTGATGATTTTCTTGTACTTCGATGTTTTCACCCTCTGCGGAAACCATGGTGGATGCGTATTGTGACTCCATGGCGGAAGCATCAGCAGTGAGGTCGATGATTTTTGCTTTGTACTGCGTGTTTTCACCCTGGGAGCCATGGGTAGAAAGTCATGATGGGGCTGACAACATCATGTTAAGTGATGAAAACTTGTACATACCATTCATGGGTGTAGCCATGATGGTTGATATCACGATGAGGTGATATCTTTCCTTTCCACATATGGGAGTAGCCATTGTGGTAGACATCACGATGGGGTGATATGTCTTGTGCAGCTGGAAGTATTCTCCCTAGTTGAGAGGGAGTGTTGATGTTTATGCAGCGTCGGTCATCACTTCCAGCCGATCTCCTTTACTTCATGATGATAAATTAAATAATAGCCTAAGGCTATTTAATTTATAGAGACATCGATTTATTGAAGAGGCATGATCTATATTGATTAACATTTAATTAATTTGAAGAGGCACGATTTGTCTTGGAGGCGCGATCTTCTATGGAGGCCGACTTTGTGTTTATTGGAAACATGTCTTTTCAAGATGGCCGACTTTTGGATTTGAAGAGGCACGACTTTCCCTCTCCTCTTGTATATATACTCGATTGGTGATCACTCCATTCATTCATTCTATCCATATTCATCATAAGTTCGAGCTTCATCAAGTGCGAGTTCTTTATCAAGGGCAGATCGATATAGTAGAAGTTTGAGTTGTTATCATCAGCGCATTGCATCATTGTATTTCTGTGTTGCATCATATTTTGGTGCTTATATTTTGGCCTTCATATCGGCCTCTTGTAAGGAGACGATTATTGTTGTGATTCAATATATAAGTGATATATTGTTGTTGGGTTTTTCTCCCTCAAGTGGAGGGTTTTCCTAGGGTATCTGCTGTGTTCTTGTGTTGAATTTTGAATTAATTTTCTGTGCTCTAATCTGATCATAAAACTAACAAGCCGACCACAAATAAAGTCCGCACACTTAACAATTTCAGAAGATGTCGGTTAGAAAAGAGAGTCCGCCACCATAAAGGAATCACCAGACATATTACAAGCCGTCGTAACAACAAAAGAATCCGTTAGGATTAAAATAGGAGTAGCCGTCAGAATTGCAAGGAGTCACCATGAATATTTTGTCAGGAAAATTCAATTAAAGGCCGCTCCACTTTACTTTTCGTTCCACACTATCATTTTCATGAATAACTCCACTCTCAACCCGAAATAGTAAGCTCATCATCAACCTAATGCCTAAAATAAGGTTTCATTGCCTTCAAACATGCCTCATAAAAATCACGACCTAGAGAAGAAGCCGTCGCACTAAGCATAAGTAGTGAGTGATTTAAGAGCTGCTCCACTCAGATTAAAAGATTCAACCACAACCTTCATAAACGCTGCTAAATATTTAACATTCTGTTCACCATGTCAGAAGTCTATCACTCCTCCAGAGATGCTCACAAGTAACGCATGAAGAAATCAAGACATTCAAATAGAGGCCTCATAATAAAAATCGTGCCTTCAGAAAGAAATCATAAACATTGAATTAGCTGCCCCAAATTAGTGCCGTAAGCAGTCACATTAATTTCTGACTTCAAGACTACTGCAAAAAGTCATCTCATAAAATACGAGCCAAAGAAAATATTCAAGCTACCTCATATAAAGAAATCGACGCTGCCCAGAAAAAACGTTTCAAAATGAACATGGCAATGTATAAATAATAGTTGCTCAAATTGGAGTCTAAAATGTGTAAATATTTCATGTAAACATTTGGCAACCACCAGCAACTCCTCAACACGTCGCTTGTATACCTCCAAAAATATTGAAGGTAAATAGATTAAGCCACAACTTGCCAATTGAAAAATCAAAGCAGACAAGAGACCAGCTACGTGTCACTTGGCTGACACAAATGATCTGCTGCAGACAAATACTCAAAATCTCTAATTTGAATAGTCACCTCCACAAAGAAGAATCGTGCCAATATAAAGCTGAGAAGAAACTTTTCAGATTAAGTGGCAAAGACTTTTCAAACTGCTGGCATGTAGGCACCAAAGAAGCTGATGCAGACACACACACTGCTCAAGCAGACACCTAGGCAGGTCAAGCAGCCACCCAGGCAGGTCATGCAGGTCAAGCAGGTCAAGCAGGTGAAGCACATAAGCACACAGCTCAACCTTGACATTAATGACAAACCTATTCCAACAGCATTCCCCCAAACTTTTTCCAATTTGTTTGAAAATGTCTTCCGTCAACAGGAATTTTTTGGTATCAAAGCCCACATCCCAAGAATGTAAATACATGCTTGCCCTTGCCACATAAACCTTGGGCCCTGGCAACATATTTCCTCTTTCCTTTAGCCAAATTGAAAATCACTGTGAAGAAACCTTTTTCTGTATGTTCAATCTTACAACTGTGCGTGCTAACCATTTCTTCATATATGTGACACATGGCTTATAGATTTGGAATGGTTTAGATGAATCCTTCTCTCATGTCCTCCATTTTGTTGCTTTGGTTCCTTTGAATTCCATGCCAGGTTTTTCTACACTGCCTTTCTTCTTTTACATTGTGAGTGTGTGATTACACTGCTTTACTCACTGAAATCACAAACTTGTGAACTTGAAACTTTTAACCTGGGATTATTACTGTGGTTTACTTTTAACAGCTGAATAGCCATTTATGATAAAATTAATAAACAAGTCATAAATTTGTTTGCAAATTTTAATATAATACTAAACTATCTACCTGACCCATAATTCTACATGATGAGCATTTTGGGGCCTGATCAGAAATAAACTCTTGAGAAAATGTGAATATATAAGGGCTTTATGTTCATGTTTATATTTTATTTTTGTTGAAGTAGTTCATGTTCTTTGAAGTCGAATGTGAATTATATTTTATCATAGCTTAACTTAGTATTGGTTTATTGGAATGAAATGGGTGTTTGTTGATGATTGCACCTGATGATTTAAGAGATTTGTGTTTGTAGACAGGAAATGAAAAATTGCAAGGTCTTTATATTGCCAAGCTTGTGAGATTGTTTAGCACATCTTCAAGTGAAAATGAAGGTGTGTTTTGCTCCTTTTTCATCTATGCACCTAATGATTTTCTTGGGAAGCAATATAAAAAATGGTCTTATCTTGTTAATTAGCTTAAATGATTGAAGCATGCATATTTTGTGATAGACAAAAGTCAAATTAATTCTAATAAATAGTAATCTACAAGTTCGATAGGATCAAACTCGTAAGGTTACTTATTGCAGTGATCCATAAACCACTGGGTTGATAACCCTAGTGATATACTAGCAATGGATATCTAAGACTAAATTGCTCCTACTATTCTCTTTATTGCTGCCTTACCAATAAATATCTTAAAACAGCAATAACATTTGAAATAACAGAAGGAATATACAATAATAAAACAGAGCACAAATCACACAACACCAAGGTTCCTCTAGATAAAATCCAATTGGGTGAAAAGCTTTAAGAAGGGTATGTGATTTACATCCCATCACTAATTCCAGTGCTGTTACAAGAGATAAATTTTCCAATAATGGCTTACGGGGAGCTGTCCTAGCTATATAGTCTCCTTTATCTCTATTTTGTTTTTGAACAACAGTTCTCTGCAACTCTCCCAGTCTCTTTTTTTCTTGAATTGATAAGATAATTTCCCTTGAGCTATCCAGTCGTCTCCCTCTTCTGATCAGTAAGTTAGTTGTATTTCTCTTGGCTTGTTATCTTTCTCTGTCACCGTCACTTGGCATTCCTCTTGTTGTTCCAATTTCCCTTTAGAAGCTGGATAGTTGGCATGGTGGTAACTGCCATGCATACAATTGCCAAGACATTCAAAACACTCTAACACCTGCACGGGAGGAAAAGGGCAATGGTTTGCCAGCATGGACAAATAGATATAACTGCACGAAGAATAAATAATAACCAACATGTCCTCCAAATCAGCTGCTACCCCAACATAATAGTCCACCCTGATGACATAATAGGCCACTACCCAAGTTGATGTCCAGATGAAGACATAATGCTGCTTCAACAAGGTTAACTAAGTAAATGACTTCCAACTGTTGTGATAGATGGCTTGGACTGGCCTGTAGCAAGAATGAATGAAGATAGTAGGCTATAAATGCATCATAGTCACCTTCTGGATCTGCCACAAAACATTTCTAGAGCCATTCTTTGAACATACACTTGCTGTTCACTGTTTTCCGACACCTGTAACACCTCTTTGATTGCTTGTAGCAGCTTGTTGAACACCTGTAGCAACTCACATATGACACATAATAGCTTGTTGCATGCCTCTAGCAACCTGCATCATGCCTATAACAGGCTTCTAGCCACCTAAAGCAACCTACTACAATCAGTCTAAGAGACCACCTTCTATATTTGAACAACCTAGGCATGTTTTTGGAGCGTGTAGCCTTTAGAAGTGATGAATGCTGATGCTTAGAATAAGAGGTAACACCTATTTTGTTTACTCTTTGATCTTTAGGAATTACCACAAAGTATATGAACATGTTATTCATAACATATGATAAGCTATCCCTGCAAGCTACATGGTTGCCCTATTAGCATTTCAATGAAATTCATCATCAATGATTATATTTTACAGTGGTTGGTTGAACCCGAGAGTTATCCAAATCTAAAGTTTTAACATAATTTGATGTGTCAAGCATCTAGCAATTTTATATAAATTCATTGCAAGTCTTAAACCTTATTTGTTATAGTTACCATTTGTAGATGCTTTTATATTTCATAGTTCTATATTTGTTTTCATAAACACAAATTATTTAAACTTGCAAGAAGAACGACCAAAAATTTGTGGTTGGTAAGCCAATAAATTGTATATTGTCCAATGTGCAAAATCTCTAGCCATTATTTCCGACATTAGCACCACTAATCAAGATATGTATACATAAAGTTACATTTTTCTTTCATAGTTAACATTATTTTACACGCATAAAAGTGTCTTTGTGGATTGCAATGTAATACTTTTTTTTTTCACACCTTGTTCATGTATATAGAGAGAGATACATACATACATACATACACACACACACATACATACATACCTGCATACATAGACATATTGATACATACACACCTGCATACATACCTGCATACATATATACATACACACATACATACATACATGCATACATATATACATACATAGACATATTGATACATACACATATATACATATATACATATATGTATGTATGTATACATATATGTATATACATATATACATAGTGTAGAGAAGGGGGATTCTCTACTCAAGAGTTCTCTTAATTTAGAGAGCCTCATAGGGCAAACTGCCCTAAACTACCTCAAGGAACAACGGCGAGAGTTTTAAAATCCGAAAGAGTAGGTCACAGAGATTTTCTGGACAAACTAACAAGCGCTCGGCCAGAGGACGTCAGCGCGCTATACGGACGTCAGCGCGGTGCGTTGGTGTTTTGTATGGACCAAAAAGCAAGTTTATCATAGAGAACACAAAGTGACTACTTCTACTCTGATTGCTAAGAACTGGCAGAATGTGATAAAGTAGCAGAATGTAATAGAACTAAAATAAAGTGAAATAGAAAGGATAAAGATAAGGAGAAGAAAGGAAGGAAATTCTCACAACCACGCAAGTGATGAAGCCTCTAGTAAAATGAATGTCTTCAAAACCTGCATGCGCAATATTTGGAGAAAGTGTTGGGGCTATATAGGGGTTTGCCTCAGTCAAACCCCCGTTTTGGTGCTCCCACCTCCACAGACAGCCAAGAAGATAGAGAGAGTGTAACCGAAATGGAAAAAGCGTGTGGTGAAAGCAAGACCCGCTTCATTAGTAGAACCCGCACCACAAAGTATGAGTGATAAAAACAATCTCCGCTCAAGGAGGAGAACCCGTATTACAAAAGAGGTGATAAAAGCAATCCCCGCTTGAGGAGGAGAACCCGTATCACGAAGTAGAGATGCAATAAGTAGGGGATATGGAATCCCAGGATGCTCACAAGCATGAAAGAAGGGAGATGAAGCAACAAGGCTTAAGGAAGCCAAATGGAGAGAACAATAGAGCTGCAAGAGCCAAGAGTGGTGCAAAGAGAGTTGTGAGAGCTATATGATGCTATGCAAGCAAGGTTCAGAGAGTAGAAGGCTAAAGCCAAAGCAAGAGAGAAGCTAGAAGCAGAAGAGAGCTAGAGATGGAGGAAGAGGCCAAATGAATTAAAAAGATTGCTTTTAAGGAGGGAAAAGAAGCTTCCCGAGCCGTTTCAGGGCATCTTGAGCCATTACCATCGACCAAAGGAGGTGACAAGTGGCAAGCATGCACGAAAATGGTCGTTTGAACGTTGAAACGTCGCAGGACGCTAGTGCTGCGCGCTAGTGTTCGGACACGTCACACTACAAAACGACGCGAAAGGGAAAAGGCATAAAGTTCGATGCAAAGTTGACGCGCGAAGGTAGCTGCTGAAAAGGGGTGCTAAGCATCCTGAGAAGGGAAAAAGGTTGATGCAGGGGCTAAAATGAGCCTACACAAGATGCTAAGGGAGTGGATACCAAAGCGGGTGCAAGAATGTATGTGAAATTGCAAGGGGTGCAATTTTATGACTATACACATAGATAGATACACACACTCACACACAAAAAATGTACAAAATTAAATCAATAGAATTGAAAACACAATACAACAATTGATCAATGATAACTATGAGTTATAACAAACAAACAATGCCAATTGTCGAAGCATACATCAAAGTGTAATAATTTGAATATCAATGATGATAGTAACAACTAGAGTCTACATGTGACGAGCATTAAAATGACAATGAGATTTCCAAAAAAACACATCCAATAGCTGTTTTTGTTCGAGCAACAAGCTCAAAATTAGAGTCGTCATCATCAATTGGATATCTAGGAAACTTCTCATCATTGAAGTTGTTGGAATGAAGCATATTCTCATCTTGCAATGTGATCCCAATGCCATCCAATCCTCTTTGTACATCTTGCTCCTCATTAACTTTTCATGGCTCCTCAAGCTTAACATTCCACCATGTCATTGGGGTGCTGCCTATAGTTAGGTGCTTTGCTATCAATGAGACTCAAGGTAGTAAGCATTGCAACAAGTTTTAATAGTCTTAGAAATGCAAGTTTATTCCTCGTTAGAGAGTAAATAAAGCTATATGTTATTAGAGAGTAAATAAAGCTATATGTGGACTATTTCCTCTCAAAAACATATGAGAGAAGACAAATGGAAAGTGTGTGCAACAATCTTCGAAGTCCATGAAGATCGCACAACAAATACTGAGAGGGGGCGGGGTAGGGTAGGGGGTGAATCGGTATTTGAAAACTTTAAACCTCACAAACCATATAAATCAGAAATCAGATCATTGAAAACAACATAAAACACCACCATGAACAAAATGAACACTATTTTTCATGTGGAAAACCCTTTTGGGTAAAAAACCACGACACAATATTGCTTTTATTATCTTCGAAGGGCACCAACCTTGATTACATTTGGTGAGCACCAACCCACTGAGAGCACCAACTCTCATGAAGCACCAACTTCAATTTGTAGAGGCACCAACCTCAAACCACCTGAAGCACCAACTTTAGACTTCAAATACAAATCTGCAAAACACTGTTTCAAGCAATGCCTTCACATGAACTGTGAGACTCTCAAACAAATACACGCTGTCCAGAATTTGAAATCTCTTCAAACAAAGATATTTTGCACTTTAAATCAGAACACTTTCAGCAGGCCACAATACACATATCTGATGAAGCCTTTTGCATGAATGCACACAAACTTCTTCTTCAAACACTGTAACTTCTTCACAAGATGTTGCCAAAGAATACTTCAACTGCTATTTCGTACTCAGGAAATTTTTTATTCAAACAACACCTCGTCAAGACATAGCAGCACAAACATTCACGAACTCAACTTGAGAATAATTTTTTTGACAATCACCAAACACCCACACACAGTATAAAAGTTGGCAGGCATTGAATGTATGTAGCTCAATCACCTTCAAATTTTTACATTCAACACAACGACTATATCCCCAATGAATAAAAACAAGCGTTATCTTTTTTTCACACACATAACCTGTATACATAAAAAAACGCCCAAAGCATATCCCTTCAGAAGGCTTAAATCATGGAATCAAGAAGCATAATCCAAGGGATGCGGTAGGAATAAAAATTCAAGTCATTCAATACACCAGCCCAGTCTGCCAGATTTTTCATTAAAAACCATGATTGTCACCCAAAAACAATCGGTCAGAGATCTTGAAGATTTTGAATCACCGTAACTTCTATATCAAAGGCCGATGAGCACAAAAAATGCCACCTGTAGCTGTCAGAGCAAATGAACGTCGATTCATTTTTATAAAAATCATATAAAACTCTACCGGGAAGATATATATATCAATATCGAATTAATACCATATTGAAAATCCTGTCAAAGATAAAATCAACGCAAATGATGGAGGACCTGTTTCTCTTAAATTTTTGAAGCCGTTACCAACAATTAAGCCACCCTCACTTTTAATATCTAAAACATTAAATATCGATAAACTTTTGAAAGAGCACGATTTTTAAAAATTCACGATCTCAAAAATAAAAAAGAAACAATGCCAATATAGGTGCTGCCTTCAACCATTTTCCAAAAATATTTATTAAGTCGCTAGGAATAAATAAAACTCTTGCCACAAAATCGTCCTCTGAAAAAAACGTCTTTTTTATTCTTCACTGCATTCATTAACGAAAGCCGACTCATATATTCTTGTCATCAATATGCCCGACACCTTCAAAGAAGAAACGTAACCTTCAGCAACAATAAAATCGGCATATTTAGAAGACTTCCCAAATAATAAAATGTAAAGCCGACTCATAAAGAATTCAGAATTATTTTTGAAGGAACCCGATATGCAAAAGTATAAACTGCCGGAAGAAAACTTTAGGAAATCACGTCAAATATTCTCCTCAAAAAATGAATCACTTTTTAAAAACAACGCCTCAATTTAATTTCTGAAGCCGATATTCACAAAAAAATATATTTGAACCTTTTTAAATGTCTTCAAGTATTTAATTTTAGGAAGGTGTTACACTGAATCTGCTCATACTTTAATATAAGTCACGATTACTCTCACGTCTTCCACTTTAAAAACAAGGTGATATCTTTAAAATTGTGACTCATTTCATAAAGAAAACTATTTCCTCTTCTTCTTTAAATTAGCCGCCCCAAACACAATATGCATTCTATTTTAATTTTATATGCAAGCATATAAGACTAGTCAAACCTGATTGGGCTCATAATCTGACATGAAAAGCTGACTTGGCATAAGATGCAGACACAGTAGACAAGCACACAAGCAACTTGCTGAAACAGACAGCCAACCAGCTCAACCAAGCAACTAGGCAGCTCAAGCACACAAGCACGTAGCTCAACCAAGCAAGCACGTCAAACACCTTGACATCAATGAAAAAATATTCTAACAGTCCATATATTTGTCACCAACTAGGTAGCTTGGTTTGTACCAAAGTGTCCTCAATCCTTGTCGAATTCTTGTAGCCATCTAGCTATGTAAACTTAATCCACTCAACTTTGAGTAGTGAAGTTTCCTTTGGATTATACATTTTATTGAAGGCATTGATTAGGCCTTTTCTCATCTTGTGGTTGTTAATGATAAGAAGTTTGCTAGGTCTTTCCAAATACCATTTGGGATTCAAAGCATATGCAACCATGTGTAGAGGGGTGTTGAACTTCTCCCACCTTGTATGAATGATGGGGTGAATATGCTTGGTGTATAACCATAGGATGGGGTCTCTCATGAATGGCGACCTCCATTTGGTCAATCATGCTATCATTGCACTTGTAGATCTTGTTAGTTTTATGATCAGATTAATGACACAGAAATTTAATTCAAAATCAGACACAATAACACAACAGATACCTGTTGGTGTACGTTTTATCATCCACCGAACACACAAAATAAAATGTCCAAAGACACTCTATCCTCTCTTGAAAAAACCACCGCGTATGCTAAGATTGCGAGAAGATCATATGGCGATTCCAAGGTTTCTTTTGTCGGGTCTCGACGTGTGGATAAGCTCAATGGCCGTTGTGATTTGCTGGTAATAAACAAGGGGACTTACGTTAAGGAAATCTTCACAAGTTTAGGACTTAGGGAATTTATCATTAAAGGCTCTCAATTAGGACTTTCAATATTGATCTCAAAAAAATGGCAAAAGGATAGGGTTCAGAGAATCTATTCTATGCCTAAGAACTCAAGAGACAATAAGGATTCGGTGAAGGGAATAAACCACACTTTGTTTCGCCTCCTGCTGGACAACATACGCAAAATGGGTGCAATCTTCAAGGGTTGTGATGATAATTTTCAAACCTTGAATGAGGCTGAAGTTAAGCTTCCACAATTAAGAGCTTAGGCTAACTTTACGCATCGAATGCAAATCATCCATTCGAAGAAAGTATGAGCTACACTTCACCATTGAATCAATACAATCAATCTCTCATTCAATTAACCAACTTTCAAACAAATTCTACTTAATCTAATTCTAACTTTAATCTATGGCGGAAGAAGATATGCAACCTCACTTACTATTTGACAATAAAAAGTTATTCAAGGCAAATCATGCACAAGAGCTTTTATTATTCGAAATAGTCTCAATGCAACAATCTCATATTCTGTCTCCACACAAATGAAAGTGAGAGAGCATCAGTTTATATAGAGTTTTAAAAATGAAATGAAGGGCCGAGATTAAAACAAGATCAACGGCTAAGATTATTACAACCCAACCCTAATTAGGGTTTCCCAAAATAACAAGTCATCAATTAGTAAACTATCAGTAGAGAGACAGTTAAAGCTATATTCTAGGAGAGGCGTCCTTATCCTTCTGAGCAGCATTGCGTTCTACGAATCTGGACACTATTGCAATGACCTCCTCCATCGTGACAGGTGGCAGCATGCTGATCCAGAATTCAAGCTCATCCAAGTTCTCTGCACATTTGGCAAAGGTATTTGCCCATTCTGCTTCCTGCTTCCTAAAATCATCTCGGATGGCGGAAAGACATGCCACTCTCGCAAAATCCTTTCTTAGAAGTGGTCCAGTAGTCGAGAAGAAAACCTCTTGAATCTTTCGTTTCAGCTCCTCCAGCTGCATATCCTTTTCTCGGACAATCTCTTGATCAAACATTTCTGCAGCTGTCATGTGAATTTTCTCCCGAATGTCCTTTACCTACTCCTTGATTCTAAGTCCATCCACTTTTGCCTTCTCCAAAACTTCCCTACGTATAGTTACTGCCCAAAACCAGTGATTGAAATCATATGCTGCTCCTGCAACAATCACCTTCCTGTCGACCAACTCCTCTCTTGGAGTGCCCTTCAATAGCCTGAGGCATGGAATAAGCCTCTCCTGCATATCCGGAATACCTTCCCATGTTTCCGCCATATCCATAAGTTTGGAAAGGAAGCATGAGGTTTGCCCATAAGCAAGTGCCAGTTTCTCCATGAACAATGCCGCTTCTGTGCCTTCGCTCGCCATCCAGTCCTGAACTTTCTTGGTCGTCACCATCCCGTGCTTGACATCCCTGGTCACCTCCTGTGATGAATTGAGGAGAGGAGGAACAATCGCATTACCCTGATCAAGTGGCTGGGTCAAATGCTGTATATATTCCTTAAGACGTTCAACCTCCCTCTTATACTCTTTCTTCTTAGCCACTTCCTTTTCCAATCTCGCTTTAATAGTCGAGACAGAATTATCTAATTCCTCCACTTCTTGACCTTTTGAGGTCGGGCCAAGATCAACAGTGGTTATGGCATATTCTTGAGGAGTGATCTCATCTCGTGGCTTGTCCACCGTGGGTACTGCAATGTGTACGGAACGGTTGCCTGCCTCGTTCCTCTGAATGGTGGAGAATTTCTTGGCAGGCTTCTTGATTGCGACTTGCTCCAACCTTGCCAAGAAATCGGCAGTATCATCCTCCTCTCCTTGAGCTTCTGCAGGTACCTGAATTTTCATCCTTTCTATCAGCCACTCTGGAATGGTCAAATGCTGTATATATTCCTTAAGACGTTCAACCTCCTTCTTATACTCTTTCTTCTTAGCCACTTCCTTTTCCAGTCTCGCTTTAATAGTCGAGACGAAATTATCTAATTCCTCCACTTCTTGACCTTTTGAGGTCGGGCCAAGATCAACAGTGGTTATGGCATATTCCTGAGGAGTGATCTCGTCTCGTGGCTTGTCCACCGTGGGTACTGCAATGTGTACGGAACGGTTGCCTGCCTCGTTCCTCTGAATGGTGGAGAATTTCTTGGCAGGCTTCTTGATTGTGACTTGCTCCAACCTTGCCAAGAAATCGGCAGTATCATCCTCCTCTCCTTGAGCTTCTGCAAGTACCTGAATTTTCATCCTTTCTATCAACCACTCTGGAATGGTTGGCTGCTCAATTCCATCCTCTACCTGAACCTCTTCCTCATTCGGAACATCCACAACCCCTCTGAGAGCGGAAATCATTCCCTCCTCGAAGTCATTATTCCGGACCTCTATCTCATTGTCTGAACCTAAGATTTCCGTGCCCGTAGGTGACAAGGGCTCCTCGTCATCCAACTGAATAGGTTCATCATTCTCTTCCTGAACTGCAGGAGGTTCAAGCATCTCTACCAAGGACTCGTCTATAGTAGCCACCAGCTTGTCAATGTTCCGGGATGCTGCTGAACGAGAAGGTTCGCCCTTATGTCTTTTGGGAGCAGGCTCAACACTTGGCACTATTTCCTTCCTTTTCTCTCCGATCCCGACCAAGTCCTGATGGGATGCACCGGCACTAGAAGAATATGATTCTGACTCGCTCAGTAGATCATATGTGAGCGTGATTCCTCTCTGTCTCAATTCTTGGGCATGATAGTCAACCCGCTACTGAGAGTATTTAGTCACTGGTCTCATTAAGGTTGCCAAGTCTGCGTGCTTAGGTTTTGACCATTTCACTGGAGGAAGAGGTCGGTTTTCCTCGAAGTGGGGCTGGATGTGGTTCCCATCATCTTGTAACTGATCAGGCACCCGACAAAACTCAATTGTCCTCATGAAGTCTAGTGACATTCTGGACCACATTCTCCGTCTGACTTCATACTCATCGGCAACATTTGCCCAGAAATCTTCCAGTTCCATTATGTGCTTGTACTTTCTCCCCTCTACTGTCCGAATATTATGATGTGGGTCAAAGTTGACCCTGGACTTGTAGGCTGTAAATGGATACCACTAGATCTCCAACCTTGCACTCTCAGCTGCCTGTGCTGATGGACAATACTCCAACATGTTCCCGATGAAAAATGGGAATGTGACAGATGCCTTCTTGGTTGGCCTCTGAATGTTCTGGTACTCCTCTAACTGTCTCAGGACCTCGAGCAAAATCATCCGATTTGTCGGATAGATGGGCAATTTATAGGGATTTCTAGTAAACCCCTGGATCCTGACATATGTGAATTTTGGGAACTGGATGAACCAAGATCCGTATTTACTGATAAGACTTTTCGCCTCATGGCTCAGCCTCTGATGCACTCCTCCTTGAAGCTTTTTGGTAATATGCATTAGGAAGGCATCATGCACCCTCCTGAAGTGAGTCTTCTCCTTCAACTGGAGCTGTGGGTAGCAGTCATAAGGCCCGAGTTCGTTCTCCCCGTTGCCAACTTTGCCCTTGCAAATTAGCCCTGGATACTTGTATGATCTGGCCAACAGGTAGACAATATACAAACTCATATGAAAAGACTTCGTCTCTTCGAGGTTGATCAATTGCTCGTGGAGGTTGTCACTTATCATCCGTGACCAGTTGAACATTTTGACGCCAGAAGTGATCTCGTCTATGAAATAGTACATCCAGCTCTCGAAAAAGGCACCTTGCGGGTTGCCGGCTATTTTGTTTAGCATTAGGATGATGTCTCCAAAATCTTCCTTGAAATCTGTCCAGCGAGGTCTCTTGGGCATCTTCTTGATTGATGGCTTAGGCTTGTCCATCCACACCTTGTTAACTGTTGTGGCGCACAAATCGGGTTTGCTATCATATAACCTCTTGGCTTCTTCCTTGGTCTTATAGACCGTCCGTGAATGTTCTGGGATGCCGAAGGTTTCTTGGATTGCCACTTCGCCCAAGTGTGCCAAGATTCTTCCATCAGGTGCGATGATTTGCCTCTTCTGAGCATCATAGTGGATAGCACAGTCCACCATCAGTTCTGCACAATCCATTGCCGGTGGGAATCCAGATGCCTGAAAAATCCCGTTTCTGACTATCCGTCAGGCTATCGGTGTGGGAAGTCCCTTCTGCCCATACACTCTTTTTTTAAATTCATCAAAGTCGACATGTCCGAGATCGGTGTCCACGACATTCTTCCATTTTGAAATGACTTTGGTCTCTCGCTGAGCACCCTTGCTGGCAAACTTCATTTTCAGCTTCTTTGATGGTTCGTCTACCGTGGTCGTCAACCTGCAGTCCAAAAGATTAACATTAATACAAATACTTTTTCAAATAATTAAATCTCATTCCTTGGATTCGAAAATTTACTTTCAGCTGGTTAAATAATTAAATTGTTGCGAAAAAGCAAGCTGAAAATAAATGGACGAAGTTAAGATTTTGGCCAGAACTTTCACCAAGATGAAACGACAGAAGAAGAATGGCGAATTTATTTGATTGAACATCAAACCTCAATGAAGAACTGCTGGCTGTAAATCAGATTTAAATTCTGATTTTTATTCCAAAAAATCAGTTAATGAAGTGCGCCCCTCTTGCACAGAAGAATTCAAAAATAAATCTTTTCCTTTCCCGCGAAAATTCTTCCTCAGCATAACATTCCTTCACCCTTTGGAGAATTCGATCTTGCCTACTGAACAATCGACTGCCTGAGAATTCCGAGAGATATTAAATTTCTCTTCAGCTGTGTGCGAAAAAATGAGTTGCTAAAACTCATTATAATGCTGAAGAGTTTGATTTGTTTTAGCAACTGCCATCTTCTCTCTCGATCTCGATTTGTTTTCATTTATTCAAACAGGCAAGTTTCCTTTTATTTTCGAAAAGAATCAGTCTCGAGCTTATCCAGGCAAATCCCATTGATCTTCAAAAATTCGATTTTTTTTTTTGCTTAAATAATTATCTTTGATTTTTTTGAATTTTGAAAGAGAACATTAAATATTTAATTAAATTCATGGCGAATTTAATTTTGCTTGTTGGATTTTATCTCTGGCCAGCGTAATTTACTTCCTTCCAACTCTTGTCTGGCAAATTCGATTTCGTCCAAGGCATTTTAAATTTTCGAGTAGCTGAAAATAAATTATTAAAATATTAAAATATTTTAATTTATTCCAACCCGTTCGTTTTGGACCCATGGCTATTTTGATTTTCTCTTCGTTTTCTTTGGCTAAAAGTTTATTTTCCAATTTTGTCCTTAATTTCGTCTAGCCAAGTCAAAATTTAAGCCATTCCGTCGTCAAATGTTATGCCAGATCCCTATTTTTCTTTGCCGAGGCGAAATTGTAATAGCACCGAGCCTATTTTCTTCTGCCAAAGTCAAATTTTCTCTTGCTCAGTCAAAATTTTCTAGGCAAAATCCTTGCCTGGATGTCCTTATCGGGTGAATTTCTGTGATGCTTGACAAATTTCCATCTCTTCTGGCCAAGGGCGAACTCTCCTTTCTCTTTGCCTTGTGCGTTTTTTTTCTGGCCAAAGTTGTCAACTTCTTAACATTTCCTGCAGACACCCATACTTAGGCAAATTTAATTTCTCTTCCACCTTTGTGCTAGGCACACGTCATTTTTGTCTTCGCCATAGCCAAACTTCCTCTAGCACGTGTCCTTTCAAACTTAGCACTTAGCTTCTCGAAAATGTCATGATACTTAGCCACAATCTCCATTTTTTTTTTATCCTTTGTCCTCCATACTTAGGAAAATATTCGAATTTTTTCCTTGGTAGGCACCAACACTTAGCAAAAATCATTCTTTTTCCTCTTCATGTGCTTAGGCGGACTTCCTTAGCACCTTGGACAAGTATGGCAGACTTCTTTGACACCTTGCTAACCCCTTCCAAGTGTATGGCGGACTCCATTGGCATCTTGGACAAGCATCTTGGATGTCCCTCTTTGAATATGGCGGACTTCAAAAGATTTTTGCATTTGTCTCAACATTTTATCCTTTGGAAATGGTTCTCCACCTTTAACACTTAGCAAAATTTCGAAATTCCCCTTGGTAGGCATCAATACTTAGCAAATTTTTTTATTTTTTCTCTTCTCACATGCCTAGGCGGACTTTGGATGGTCTTTGGCCAAAGTCCCACCTTTCAAGGGCGGACTTTACACTATCCTTGCCAAAGTGTGTCGGACTTCTAAAGCTTTTTGGACGTCCTTCTTTGAATATGGCGGACTTTGAAGACTTCTAGGATATGTGAGGGCGGACTTTCCAACCCTTTGGCACTTCCTTTCTTGTGAATGGCGGACTTTAGAGGAGTCTAGGATGTTGAGGGCGGACTTTGGATGTGTCTAGGATATGTTTCCTTCAAGATGGCGGACTTCAACACCCTTTGGCATGTGCACCTTGAGTGGATGGCGGACTTCATATGTTCTTTGCCAATCTTCCTTAGTGCTGGGCGGACTTCACCAGCTTCCAGACATCTTCCTCTTACTGCTGGGCGGACTTCATGAACTTTTAGATCTTCCTTCATCCTTCTTTCATGGCGAATTTCAGACTTAGCCATTTATTTCATGAATTTCATCTTTTTTTGAATTGATTTTCTTAGTGATTTTTCGATTTTTTTGAACTTCTTAGTGCGTTTTTGGAATTCGAGACCTTTCTAAATATAGAAACTTTCCAAAAATAGAAACTTTCTAAAAATAGAAACTTTCTAAAAAATAGAAAAAGCAAACCCTAAAAAATAGGGAACCTTGTTTGGTCCAAAAATGCCAAAAATGGAAAAGCGAAAAAACACGATTTCCTAAAAAGTAGGAAGTCTCAGAATTGGCCGAATTCACAGGCAATCTTCGTTTCCTGGGCCTTCTGAGCGCTTCCATGACGTCTACGCACTGATTCAAGCATGAATTACTAACTTGGCTCGGATAACTCTCGGCAAACTGACCTGAAGCTCTTAACACAGTGATCTCACGTAACCGTTGCAAGGAGACAAAACCCTAAAAACTAGCAGGCAACTGGGGGTCCCCATTGGTGATGGGGCGATGTGTGAAAAGGTCACAACAATACCCTGGGAAAACCCTCCTCTTGAGGCAGAAAAACCCAGCAACAAATATATATCTCTTATATATATGTAATGGCAACAAGTCTCTTTACAATGAGGCCAATCTCAAGGCCAATAATCAACGCCTTCACAAGATGCAATGATAGATAAATAATCTGCACTTCCTTGCAACTCAAATCTGCTCTTGAAGAGTTTGCAATCTGCTTTTGATGACTTTACAATTTGTACTTGATGAATTTGCAATCTGCTCTTGGTAATTCACACTTGAGAGAAGTGTGATGAGCCCTGCTAGCTCTCAACTTAAAACCCCAATTTTTCTTAAATCTTTAAGTGTTATTTAGTTTTTTAAGAAAGTTTGATAGACAGAAGAGAAGGGGCGCAGCATATTTAAGCTTGTAAACTGAAATATAAAGCAATTTCTCACAGAATGGAAATGCAGAAGTTGTTATTATACTGAAACAATGAGATCATGAATAACAGACATACCCGAAAGTCCCCAGTTATTTTATTTAAAACAATAGCAAGCTCGCCAGCCAAGAATGCTGAGAAACTGACAAATAAGGACGCCAAGCCTCCAGATGAGAGTTCTCCTGCCTTGAAACTGGATACAATACTCTAAAAATGCTGGACGCCAATGATGGAAGACCAAAAGCAAACAAAAGGGAGGCGTTTCAGCCTAACCCTTCACACGCCTCTCTAAAGGCACAAATCCCAAGGTAGGCCGTACAGCCAAAGAAAGAATAGAAAGAATCTCTGCTGGAAGCCTCTAACTCTATAGAAGGATGCACCACCAGGAAGAAACCCTTATTTATTGCACACAACAAGAAATCTCAATATATATAATCTCTGTCTGAATCTGTAGAACCTCTGAATGAAGCTCTCAACATGCACTGATTCGATTGATCTTTCACAATCTCAAGAGTGCTCACACTGAAGAGGTATCGTTCTTCAATGGCAGATTGTTCAAACCCTGATCACAGGAGAATACACAGGAAATAGCACAAGGCAAAGTCGAAATATCAAAAGGTGAGTTTCTCATTGCCAGAAATGCCCTTTTATGCAAAGGCACGAATCCCAAGAAAATACGCCACTTTTAGGTTATTAAAATCTTTTAAATAATATTTAATCCATTTCAATAGTATATGAATTAAATACTTGGGCGCACTTATTCATTTAAGTGATTTAAAATATTAAATCACTTTTAGAGAATATTTAAGTGATTTAAAGATATAAAGTCAATTTGACTTTATAATTAAATATTAAATCAATTAATATTTAAATCACTTAAAAACCCATAACTCACTCAAAACACCATATAATCCTGTGCCGTCAGAAGCTGTCGACTCCTGCACTGCTAACGCATGCTGTGATCCAGTCACTGGGCTCTGAAAACCAGAAGGATCAAACTCTCCAGAAAGTACCACTGACCCTCTAACCAATCCAGCTAGCCCACAAGGGTCCAAGAAATATGCTAACCATCGCAAAACAAGATCACGTTGAAAAAGGGGACATTACAAGAAGAGAAGAGACTTCAAACTTGCTTGTTCAAATGAATGGAACGAATTTGTATTTATACAATTTGGGAGAGAGAGGTTGCACCTCTTCATGCAAGGTCGGCCATCATAAAAATATAATTACAATTAATAAAATGCAAGTTACAAGGAAGGTCGGCCATCATAAAAATATAATTACAATTAATAAAATGCAAGTTACAAGGAAGGTCGGCCAAGATAATAATTACAATGTTGCTATGTGAAGCGCCTCTTCACATTAAATATTAATTATCATTAACAAATGACGTGTCTCTTGAGCAATCACAATCTTCTATAAATTAAATAGCCCCAAGGCTATATTTAATTTAACCAATGATGTAAAGGAGATCGTTGGAAGAATACTACTGACGCTGCCATAAACATCAACAGATCTCCCCAATACTAGGACTATCAAAATCCCCAAACTTGATGATGGAGAAAACAAGATGTATCAAGATGTGATGTATTTCACATTCAACCAAAAAGGATCACTAGTCACAATCTCCTTCACCTTCTTCCCTTGCTTTGTCTTTGCATCTATCCACTTGTTAAATTCTAGTGTCATAATCTGTAATGCCCCCTTCTCGAGCATGATCTTTCCAGTGACCGTTGGCCTATTTCGGAGACCCGTAGGATACTCGGAAGGTAAAATTAGGGTTTCTTGTTTTGAAGGATGCTCTTGCTCGAGGTTGGTTGATTCAATGGCGGATTCTTTCTGGGTTTTCAGAGAGCTTTGCAGTGATATGTTCTTCTTGGCATTTTGAGCATCTTCAGGAATTTACTATTTTTAGTAAATTCTATTTCTGGCAGTGGTCCTTTTGGTCTCGGCACAGTTGACTTTCCTCTTCAGTCGACTCAATTGGTTTATTCAGATTTTGGCCTCGGGATGCAGTTTCGGAGAGATAAGTTCACTTCACTTAAATAACATTATATTTTAATGTTATATTACCCCTTGGCCTAGTCTCTTGACTTAATGTTGTTTTAAAAGGTGGTCTTTAAGGGGTGGTGCCATCATTGAGTTAATTTTATAATTATTAAGGTTGAATTAAAGCCTTAAGGTTGGACGCCATTATTAAAGTGATGAATTTAATTAAAAAGTCAAAATTGAAGCTTTGAAGAAAGGGATGCCCTCTATTGGAGGATTAGGGTTTGACTCATAAAGGAAGATTAGGGTTTGGAGACGGTCAACGGCAAATTATAAAAGGAATCCTTTGGTTCTCTTTTCATTATCTTTTGTCTACAGGAATGTTCTGCTGCCGGATTGGCTTTGGGATTGCTTCGAGGAATGTATGCCTCCTAGCTTGGCATTGCTTCTTGCTTGAAAGATAGCGACTAGTGGTGAGATAGTGTAGCTTGTGAGATTTGTATTGGGATTTCTGCATTGTAATCATTGTGAGGTTTTGTTGATCAACTTTATTGCATATTAGATAGATTCTGGAGTTGCGTTTTAGTTACAGCAGATTGTTGTTTTAATTCATAAATCAAAAAATACAAAAAGAGTCATTCTGGGTATCGTTTGTATCTCTCTGTCTGGTAGGGGCGACCCTTTGTCCCAAGTTACAGAATTTTTAGAGAAGTCTGGAATTTTTAAAGTGAAATCGCCCTTCTTGCTGGGCCGTACCTTCTTACTTTGTCTTGGGATTCGTGCATAATTCATTTAGGGCCTTTTGATCAGTTTTTAGTGTTCCAGTTTCGTCGCCATCATCCTAGGATCATATTGCATTTCGTCTCGTGGAATTTGGTTGAGTTTGGAGCGAGTTGTGAATGAATTTGTGAGTTACAGGGCTGCTGTTCATGCAAGCGGAAAACAGGACTGTCATAAATCAGATTATCAGGTTGGCCTTAATAGTAGAGTCTTTGATCAAAGCTTTATTATTCATTGAAGGGAATTCAATATATATTATTGCAGCTCTATTTACACTTTGATTCACATTGATAGCAAGGTATTATCTTTCATATTGTAAGCTGACAGTAGTACTGACAGTAGTTGTTATTCTTGCTTATCATGATTTGTAATGCTCAACTTTACATTCAGTAATTGCAATTGTATTTCCTTTACCTCCGCCCTATGGTAGCTCCTTTCCCACTCCGGGTTAGAAAGCACATTCTGGGTGTCGAGTTACTTTCAACATTCTAGCTTATTTCCCTTCAAAGCATTGTAATTTCTTAGCACTCCGCCATATGGTCGCCTCAATTCCTTATTGGATTGGGTAGCACATACTTGGTGTTGAGTTTTCTTTCAGTACTTGTAGTGTAGAAGATCCTCTGACCATATGCTCGCCATCATCGGCGCCATTCTTGGTTAGAGTTCCTTCCAGTCTGTTTCGGCATTCAAATCCTTTGACCAATGCTCACACCTTGCCCTCATCGGGATCCTGGTGTACATTCTGGTTAGAGTTGTTTCAGTATCGTTTTGGTTTAGTTGCTAACCTTAACGGGTGCATTGGTTTGTAACTGGCAATTGAAAAAGTTGAAAAAATTTGGCTCGGAATATTTCATAATCCTAAGTTGCAATGGGTCTTGCAACTTAAACATCCTCTATAGTATAATGAAATAGGAAGCAAATCATGTCTGAATTGGTTTGAGGAAATCCTTCCTCATAAGGTTTCAAAACAATGCCAATGAGGTTTGATGGTTGCAATTTCACCTCCCTTGTATCACCACCATTAGTTTCACCCACTCTATGTTTGCAATGCCTTTGAGTGCAATTTTCATAGCATGATCACAACAAGGGGTTTAATAGATGTGCCTATATGTAGATTGAATAAATCTACTTGCTGCCCTGAAAACATATATTGCATCAATAATGACGAACTGCATTTTGAGGACCAGCCTCCTCAATGGGTTCTCTTAGGATCTGAAACTAAAACCCAACATCTTTTTTTTTTTTTTTTTGGGTAACCAATTGCCCTCAAAAAGTAAGGTTCATGAATTTATGAAACTATAATGTTAATGAGTGGGCAATGTCTAATATCCATTCACCCATCTGTGATTATACTGAGAACATGTGTTATCAATTTGGCCTTCTTTGTCTCCATAAATAGGTTAACCTTGGAATAAATTTTTTCCAAGGGAGTGGGTTCTCAATCGAGTCTTGCTAGGACCTATTTAACTAGGACAAGGTCTGCCCACCATGTTGATAAGCTCCTTGTAAAGAGGAGATTAACATAGAAAGAAATGCCATTACCAAAATAGAAATTGGCGATAGTTTCATCAGCAACCTCCCTTGCTTGCGCATTGAACATATCTCCGATTGGCTTCATGTATGATGAGCTTGCACTTTTTGTTCCCTTTGATTCCACTGCTCTTGCCTTAAATGACAGAAATGAAAGTGGTGTACTTGAACCTCGTGGTGTATAGGAAACTGTTGGTGCAATGTTGGCCTCTTAAAATGTTGGCACAAGGCCCGATCCCTTTACCAAAGGTATGCAAAATGTGTGCACTAACCATCAGAATACTGTCCTTAAAGTCCTCTAATATATGTGGCAGTTCCAATGTGGATGTCCATTTGAATTAACTACTTTGTTTGTGTCCAGGAATGCTGCAAATTGATGCAAAGTAGTTATTGTTAAATGGGCCTTTGACATATGGTGTGTGCCAACAACCAAGGAAAATCCAATTACAATGTACTCGTAATTGAATTGTTTGTGGTTGTGGGCCGTGGCTGATGTTTGGCTGCCTTTAGTTGATTCCGCTTCAATTTCATCACCCAAATCAAGGTCATAATTGACATTGAATGAATCCATCTTGACCTTGAAAATGGATACAACAAAAAACAACAAAAAAAATAACATGAGGATAAAACACAACATATTTGCTGATACATTTCAGCTAAAAAAGCAGCCTATTTTGCTTGCAAAAAAAAGAAACAACAATGTGTACGTGCCATAAACAATAAAAAACAATAGCTTTGCAAGTTCGAACATGTAATGACCCCTTTTGACATTAATGGAAAGTTGGGCTCACTTCTCATATCAGTAGCATTGAATGAGTGGACTATTAGGGTAGTAGTAAATAGTTAGAATAATAGCAAGAAAAAATGTTTCTGGGAAAAAATGGCAAATCAAAAGATTAACTTTTTCAAAAATCCAGGATTTAATCTAGAAAAAAATGGATTTCCAAAAAACTTCTGAGGATTAAAGAGAGTTTTTTATTTAGCTAAATGCTTCTTAATAAAGTGTAATGTCCCCATTTTGGCCATACGCTCTTCATTTGGATTTAGCCTATTTCTGGAAATCCATAGGCTAAGCTGAGGTAGAAAATTAGGGTTTCCTCTCTCAGATACTGCTCAGTTGGCGTTCTGAGGTTGTTGTGCAGACTTACTATTTATAGCAGTTCACTATTTTTAGCAAGTCTATCTTTTGGCAGTATCTGTCTAGCAGCAGTTCAATCCTTTGCAGTTCAATGTTCAGTTTGGCTTTCTGTTGTTTTGATGTGAACTACTATTTATAGCAGTTGGCTATTTTTAGTAAGTCTAATTTTGGCAGTAGCATCATCAGCAATTCAGCTCAAGTCATTTTGCTATCCTTCAGTTTCATGTTTGGCTTTGGTTATCTCCATGGATTAAGTTTTATACTTAGTCATTTTTATGTTTCTTAGTTGTACCCCGCCTAGGAATGATCACTTCATGTTGTTTTTAAAAGGGGTCATTAAGGGGTCAATGGCATTTAATGAATTATTAAATGCTTTATTGTTGCAAAGTGAAGTTGGATGCCTAAAAGAGGTTGATTAATATTTTATTATTTCAAAAAGTGAAATGCTTAAAGTGGCATCCCTTTTGGAAGTTGAAGTGATTCAACTTCTTGGAATTTGAAGAGTCTCTTGTTGCTTCATTTGCCAATTGAAGCTTACATATTGCTGCTGTTTGTAGAGCTGATCATCTTTGGAAATATTGTAAAGTTATGCTGCTGGTTTGAAATCCAGAATCCGGCTAAGGGAAAGCTTAGCAATTTGACTCCATTCTTTGGGCCTGAAACTATGGTTCCCTAGATGGTGGATTGAGAGTGTGCTTCATCCAGAAGTGCACATTGAGTTTCAAAGTTGAAGATTTTGTAGTTTTTGATAATAATTTTCAGAATTGTGTTTGTTGGTCATATCATGGTTGAAGGAGGTTTTCATTAACAGCTTTTTGTATGTTTTTTATGTGCTTCTGGGTATTGAAGAAATTGATTCCTAGTACATGGGCACCCCTTCCCACAGAAGATCAGAATTTAATTTGAAGAATTTTGAGAGTTTTTATCATTTTGGAGTTGCTGGTTTGTCTACAGCTGAAAGTGTTTTTTGTTAACAGCTTTTTGAGCAAATTAAATATCATTCTGGGTATGTTTGCAAAGTGGTTCTAGACCCAAGGCGACCCCTTCCACAAGAGATTGGAATTTATTTCCAAGTCTTTGATTTTTATTTGCTAAATCGCCCTTCTCAAGAGTCGTACCATGTTGGGAGCATTGGGAATTGTGCAAGTAAATTAATGGTTGCTTTTTGAAGCTGTTTCATCATCATGACATGGGCGCCTATCCTCCAGAGGTTCATTGCAATTGATTTCACTCAATTTGGAGGTAAATTGATAAAGTTATGTGCATTTCATTGATGTACAGTTTGCTGGTCTGATTTTCTGTATTCTCTATTTCTGATCAGACTTGTTAGTTTTTGATATAATGCTGGTTTGAGCTTCATTTCTATATCATTATTGTATTGTAAGAGTTAGAGGAAGTGTTACTCTAACCATTGATTGATTTGGAAGCATATCTTTCTTATTTGCAGCTGTTTAATTCATTGTAAAGCTGATTAGTAGTACTAACAGCTATTTATTTTATTTGCTGCAATTAGTTTAAATTTCATACTCCCACGATTGAGTGGTTGAGTTTAAATAATCATCTTTCTTAATTGTAAGTTTCCCCCCACTAAATAAGTGGTTGTGTGGACTGTATTCCCCTCACGTTAATAAGTGGAAGTGAGGATTTAAATGGCTGGCTTGCCGCCTTTAATAATGTAATAATCTCACCCACTGAATAAATGGAGTATTCCCACTACTTGTGGATGCCTGCATCAGTAGATGAATTGTACTTTCAGCTCTGTTTATGCCTAATGATCCTCTGACCATATGCTATCACCTCGCCCACATTGGGATCTTGGTGAACATTCTTGGTTAGAGTTATCTTCTTTGTTGGTTTACATTTTGGAGCTAACGCTAATCAGTGTTTGGTTGCTGATTTGAATGTTAATTTTGGGAAAAAATTAATGGGGAATATTTCATAAAGTGTAGATAAACATTTTGACTTATCTTCCATCTCATCTTTGTAAGTGATAAGGATGCTTTTGTAAGTAAAGCTGATTTTTGGAAGATTAAATTTTTATCCAAATTAGTATAAAGATCGGAGTAAGATAGAAAGATTGTAATATAGTGAATTTTTATGCAGCTGAGAGTTGTATTAGTTATGGAGGTTTCTTTGTAAGTCTTATGAAGGAATGAAAGACTTATTTGAAGGTGTAATTATCTCTGTATGCTTTTGCATTTGTAGTTTAAATTGTTGTGTGATTAATGCAATGTTATATAACTTTGTTTATCTAACATTAGGTCATTAGTCATCTTGTTTGGAATTTTCTTCATGGTATTAGAGCTCAGTTTTTAAAAGCTAGAAGGGCATATTTGTTTGGAAGTTGTGCAGGAGGGTTTTGTGAAGAAATTGCAGGTTTTTCTGAATGAAAGTTGTGACCTGTTTTCCTAAGTGGAATCATAGGCGGATAGAAATAGAAATCATGGCTAGATAAAATCAAAAATCACAAGCAGATAGAAGTAGCAATTATGGGCAGAGTTTGGTGAAGGAAAAATCGTGTTTTTTATTGTGAAGTGACTGTAGGGTTGTTTGTGTTGAAAAAAATTGTAGCCAAAAATAAAAGAAATCGTTCAAGTTTTTTTTCAATAGATTCCTGGTAGTTTTCAGGCAAATTTTAGAGTTTCTGAAACAATTTTTTAGCTGCTAGGGCAAGGGCTTGGATTTTTTTTCCTGCAATTTTCAGATGGACCCATGACCAGTTTTTTGTGTGATAGGTTTAGAGGACTTGCAAATGGTTTTGTAAGCCATTTTTTGTAGGTTTATATTTGCGGCTAGGGTTTTTAAAGGCACGACTGGAGTAGAAAGTGGCCACCAAGGTTTCATACCAGCAACTAAGGTTTGAGGTGACTAGGGTTTGGTAGGGCAAAAAACTAGGGTTTACCAGTAGCAGCAGCTAGGATTTACCAACAACACCTTGTGTTTGTATGTAATGTCCCTAATTAGGAATGCCTAAATCTGCCCTAATTTTCTTGCTTAAATAAACAATGAATTTATAGAGTACCTTTCTTTTGAAGGTCGAGCCCTGCACATAGGTTAGAAATCATCACTATAATCACTTTGATTAACAGATTATAATCATCTATCACAATATCAATAATTAGCAATTAATCATATTTCAAGTATTAGTAAACTCATGACAACATGGTAGGGTAAATGAAGTTGCAGCGGGTGTCTTGGTAGCCAACTCTTCTAGACCCAAGGGCAGCACCCATTGAGACAACGACAAGTACCCCCCTTGGCCCATGTGAGCTCATCTTGTCCCCTCCCAGGTGGCGTATCTAGAAGATGTCCTCTCGCTGTACTCCCTCGGCAATCCTCATAGGGTAAGTGAAGTTGTAGCGATTGTCCTGGTAGCCAAATCTTCTAGACCCAAGGGCAACACCCGTTGAGGCAACGACAAGTACCCCCTTGGCCCATGTGGGCTCATCTTGTCCCCTCCTGGGTGACGTATCTAGAAGATGCCCTCTCGCTGTACTCCCTCGACAATCCTCCCTTCCCTTATCCATGGTGTGGATATGTATTGGTTTTACTAACTCACATTAAAGTATCTATCAAACTCATTACACCATGAGGGGTGGTTAGGAGTTGCAATAGGTATCTTGGTGGCTCAACTCCTCTAGACCCAAAGGCAATACTCATTGAGACAACGACAATACCCCTTTGGCCCATGTAGGCTCATCTTGTCCCCTCCCGAGTGGCGTATCTAGAAGATGCCCCATTGTTGTACTCTCTTTGCAATTCCCCTTTCCACACCATGGTGAAGATATAAGCGCAACAATGTAATCGAGTGCCTAACTCTAAATAAACATATCAGCAATGTTATAAAGTTTTCTAAGCATATTATCAATAAGAATAGATAATATTATGCATAAATTATTTTTCCTAAATAACATCAATAATAGTAAATGATATCAAGAATAAATAATATCATGTATACATTATTATTCCTAAATAACATCAATAAAAGTAAATAATATCAACAAATAATATCATGCATAAATTACTTGTACCCAAAATTATTTTTTGGCATTTTGCTTAAATTGAGCTAAATCATGTAAAAATGTTGTCAAAAGTATGTTTTAGGTCAAACCAAACATAGGCTTTTTGTGGGTTTGTGTCAAGGAAGATGCTCGTAAAATTTTGAAAATTTGAAAATTAGGGTTTCATACCCCTATTTTTAGGGAAACCCCTGGAAATAGGACCTTTTTGGAATTAACTGAAAATGATTTTGATAGGATGAATGGACTTCACGATCACACTGGTCAAGTCAAAATCACCAAAAAGTTTGTTTTACTCTGGTGGGTCTATTTTCATTTTTTCAAGAAGAAAGTTAGGGGCTCCGCAGCCATTAATGGCAGATTGGTCAGTACCAGGTGTTGAAAGCTAAGCCTCAAAAGCTTCAACGAAGAATCCATGGCGGAAATGCTGAAAAAGATGCTTTGCAATAGAGGGGATTTTCAAAAGTGAAAATTGCTAAAATCGGCTAAGTTTGGAGAATGCATGCCTTGCTACCAAGAGGAGGCTGGGCAATCAATTGCCTTAGTCATTTTTTCAACACTCGTACACGCAACACGATGAAGGTGATTGCTTGGATGCACGCGTCTGCGTTGTCAACAACGATCAAATCAGTCACGATGCACGACAAGTGCGAAGCATGAAGATTTTCAAAGGAAATGATCAAATTGCAAGCCCAGCAGGGGCGCCCTTGAATTCCAAATGTCAAAAGCAATCAACAACCTTCACCAAGGCAATCATCTCTTCTGTGTTTCTGCTGGCTTTCCAATGCATCATCAAGCGAGATCACTTGATTCATCAATCATTGAAAAACACCAACAAAGTTAGAAGATGTTGAAAACAACTACTATCAAAAATGGCAGTCACACATGGGAAAAAGCGCCTCTGCTGACCAGGGGCGCCCTTGAACAAGAGGATCTAGATGTCAGTTTTTGAGAAAACTTGTCTTCGAGAGATCTCCCTGGCATTAGCCCAGCTTTGCAACGAACTTGTTCGCTAGCCTGTGAGACACACCAAACAATGACAATCATTGATCGTCAAAGCATGCAAAATGGAAGATAAATCAGTGAATTTTAAGGCAAAAGCGCCCCTGCTGGCCAGGGGCACCCTTCTTTTTGAGTCACTTGATGAGGTTTTCAACCACTACTTTCTACAAGGCATCTGTTCAACACTCTCCCAACTTTGCGATCAATCCAACTGCATGATCACAGGACCTGTTAAGCATCGATAGGCAGATATCAAGTAGAAAACACCAAAGGTGAAGGCTAAAGGAAGAAAATGAAGAAATTGAACAAGTGTTAAGGAAAAGCGCCCCTGCTGAGAAAAGGCGCCCATCTTTTTGGGCAGTCAGATGTAGTTTGTAAGCTATGTAACCTCCAAGATAACCTTCTCTGTTTTGATCAATCTCTGCAACAACACCGTCAACAAAGACAACAGACAAATCAGATATCTGATGACAAAGATCAAACTGGGACCATTCATGGAAGTTTGAAACATGAAAATAACAAGTCAAAAGGTAAAAGGTGCCCCTGTAGGCCAGGGGCACCCATACTTTTGAAGGACTTAAACTAACTTTCAGGAGCCACAAAGCCAGTCATCCTTTCCAGGATTGAGCTAGTTATCCAACGCATCGTCAAGCGAGATCATCAGACTCATCAGTCAGCAGTGATCTCAGGTTGAAGCACAGAGGGTCAAAATGGAGAAATTGAAGAACAGTAAAGAAAATTGACTAAGTCTGGTGAAAAAGCGCCCCTACTGGGAAAAGGTGCCCTTGAATTTGAAGCATCAAATTCAGGTTTTAGGCTTGGCAGCTCCCAAGCATACCTCTTCAAGGTTGTTCCATCTCAGCAATGGATCTATCAACAACAGTTCAAGATCAACTGGACAACCAGGAGCGAGGATTGAACAAAGGCACTTCACCATGGAAAAAGAGTGAAAATATCTTCAACTCTCAAAAAGGACGCCTAAAAAGTCAAAGCAAGATCTGTTGACTTCAGTTAGAGATTTTGAAGGCTTTCATGTCTAAAACGTCCCACAATCAGTGGAAATTAGTTTTTATAACTCTAGATCAAGCCAAATCACTCCTCAATCATGGGTTGGTGCCCAAACTTGATGCATTCAAACTTGAATCATTATATATCAAGTCAAGGCATTATATTTCATTATCTTTCTTTGCAGGTTGAAAGCCAAGAACAACATTTTCTTCTCCAAGACGTCTTTTCAAGATCTAATAGAGGGGTTTTCATCGTATTTTTGAAGATCAGTTGCATAGAAGGACAATTTATCAGAGGTTGCATCAAAAGGCATAATTTTTCCAGAAAGACAGTTGATAACTTCCAATCTTCTTGTCCTTTTCCTCTTGTCTTGTCTTAGATCTTCTTGCATGTCCAAGAAAACGACAAATATTCACATATTTGGTCTTCTGGGTATGATCAACATAGCATATTCAACAAAACCCACGTGCCAGATTTTACCAGAAAAAGTCGCTCTGCTGCCCCTATTTTTTAGGGTTTTCGGAAAAAGTTACAATTTCAAAAATTAGTACCCATGTGTAAGATTTTTCCGGGAAAAATAAGCCTCTGCTGCCTTTGAAACCTCTGTCTCGAAGGACTCTTGCATGTACGAGGAAAAATGATTTTTTGGGATTTTTGACGTTTTGGGTCCATTAAGAAAATTATTCTAAGTAAAACCCACGTCTCATATTTTTTCATAAAAATTACCCCTCGGCAGGCTATTTTTAGCA
>VDFB02223029.1:0-10775 GCA_007258455.2 Sequoia sempervirens
TGAATAAACGTTCTTATATTTCTACATCACATATTTTTTCATATGCATATATCCCTCATTTTTAGAAGACATACACATTCATGAATAATAAACACATTTTGGAGTCCTTCATTTGAACACACCAAAAAAATATTTTGTTGTTTCATTTATATCAAAAGTGAGTCAATAGACCCTTATTTACAAAAGGATTCTTGTTACATTATTTCATTTTTTCGTTGTCAAAAAAAGGACATTCCTTTGGGTCCTCATCTAAATTTACATCAAACTTTACAGAAGAGGATGGTTGAGCATGTAGGCTCTCCTTTTCCTCTTTCATCAACAAGGGTGCATTGGGTCCACACCCTAAAGGCCAATCCTGAATTACAGAAAGCTTTTTGATCTTAGGTGTTCACTTCTCCTCAATCTTCAAGCCACTCTCTAGCTTGAGTCATGTAAGGGCCTGAGCTAGAGTTTTGTCATCAGGAATTTTTGATTGAATTTCCATCTTGGTGTTTTCTTCCTTTGTGTCATTCTTACGTGAGGTTCTAACAGTTTTCCCTTTCCTTCGTCCTACCTTTGACCTTCCCATACCTGCATTCAAACCAAGTTTGGTTAATTCTCAAGACAACTAAATTTTGGTCAAGGTTCAACTATCCCTAGTCAAACTATTGTAGACTCAAAGGCCTAGAGTTGAACCCTAAGCTTTGATACCAAATGTAATAACCCATCCTAAATTATTACTTAATTAATATTATTGTAAATGACACATGAATATATTTCAAATTAAAAAGACATAACTAGTGGCTAAAGTCAATCATAGCAACACATGTCCATTTAAAATAAGTCAATGATTTGTATATTCAATTCAAAAGTCAAATTACAATATCAGGCTTGACTTGGCTCATAAGGCCACATAGTCATTACATTGTACAACTTTAGTCTGAGTACATCAAGTATTACATCATGGTTACATCATAGAATAAAAGCCTTGTGTACATCTAAGGTTCCTCTTGATGCTCACCACCACTGGTGGATGAGAACATGGTTGAAGCACTTTACCGCCCAACCACGAAGTTTATGCTTCCCCAGAATTATTCCAACTTGAAGAATACCTAATCCTACATGAAAAGTTTAGCAAGAGAATAATCTATAAGGTGGAATTGGGTGCATGCCTATACATCAACATGTAATTACCATCTACAAGTTAGAAAAGAAAATGAAAGATCTATGTTAGGAATGGCAGAGAGTGATATCACAAAGTTCATATATACAAAATGAACTGTATTTCTTGGACAAGCATAAAATTGTGTTGCAACAACAACAAACAATAGGTTTTGGTAAAGCAAACCTATACTCTTTGAACTCCATTTCAGCACTCGTCCTGGAAGGTAACTTTCTACAATACAACATTCCATAATAGCTATCTACCCTCTAGCAACATCTACCCTAAGGTGCTCTAGTCTACTTAGGTATCACTATTCTATTCAAGTAAAAGAATATTCTTCTCAAATATTTCTATGAAAAAGAAGAATCAGATTACTAATTTCCTCTCTAAATAGAAATCAGATACATGATTCAAATAGAACAATACAATATTCAGTCATATCATTCATATGACCCATGTTTACTTTCAACATAAGTATTATCCATTTAAAAATGAATTAAGTAAAAAGAACAAAAGAAGGTATGTCACAAGTATGTGTATGTACATAGACGAAGTTTATGTGCATACACATTTATGTGCCTTAAGTTATTGGTTTGTGCATAAATTCTAAAATAAACCATTAAATAAGATTGCAATCATTTAATAATATTTCATTTGATGTTTCTTCCATGTAAATAAAGAATCTAGAATAAGTTTGTATTACAGTTTTTCACATATTGTTGCTTCCTTTATATTCACACAAACAGTGATATCCTAACATTATTGTTTTACATGTGAACATTCGTTGTTTTAACAAAACAATACTATTTCCAACTAATAGTTACAGAACAAGCTATTTCATGTAGAATGTTCACAATTATCAACTAATACAATAATACAATGTTGTTTCAAGCTAAACAGTTACAATTTATGAAAAAACAATGTCATTTCCAATAAAACATTTACTGTTTACATCAATACAATGTTGTTTTAGGCTAAACAATTACAAGTTATGACAAAACAATGTTGTTTCCAATAGAAAATTCACTATTTTCATCAATACAATGTTGTTTTAGGCTGAAAAGTTAAGTTTATGATAAAATAATATCGTTTACAAAAGAAAGTTTACTGTTTACATCAATATAATGTTGTTTCCAACTAAACAGTTATAGTTTATGACAAAATAATGTCATTTACAATGGTTTATGGTTGCAACTTCAAGTTCCATTGCTTCATTTTCCAAGCTTAATTATTCTAACATTTGTATATACAATTTAATGTAAGAATACTGAAATGAAGCTAATATCAACTTTTATGAATAAATTTAAAAGTTCTAGATGACATACTAACTATTAATTATTAATGATAAAATGATCGAATCCATGAGATCAATCTTAACTAGGTTCAATTTGAAACCCTCGTTCATTGTCTACATATACTATACAGATCTATCATTCTAAATCAATCTTCATTCATTGATTGCTATGAAACACATGAGGGTCAAGGCCATGCCTTATCATCCACCGTTGGTTTGAGGCATAGTCGCCCATAGGTGACATGGGTATGACATGGGTATCATTTAATGTAAATGACAATTTACTAAATTACACATGCATAAAGATAGGGAATGAGTTTATTGTTTGGCCTTAATCCTTCATAGATTAGGTGACAAGTGTTTTCATGAGGTCTCTATGTCATTACAGTAGACATGCATTTGAAAGAATTACCAAAAATATATATAATACAAAGTTGGGCATCATAGCCCTTCATTGCTATGAATGTCAAGACTACTAGAAGGTTTATAATGTGCCATCGATACTAGATTGAGGAGGATGGTATTTCATTGAATGATGACCATCTCTTAGATATACAAAGCAAAATAAATGAAGAACATATAAATTTTATCAGAATCTCTTAAGGAGATTCGATCTACCACTTAAGGGTTGTATCGACCATTGCTCACACAACTCCTATTGAAGTCTATCAAGTTAACCAAAAGCTCTGTGTTGATCTAAGAAAAAATATTACATGCAGCCTATGCTATGATGGTGGTTGTGGAAGAAAATATCACAATTTAATAATAAAACCATCGACTCTCAAGTCATGGTGAAACATGCATTGATAAATCTAATTACAAAGGAATCAATACAATTATTTTACAAGGAACACAATTCGATTCATGGGAGCTCAAACAATTGGTTTTATTCAACCTATAGAAATGATAGCATATCAATTTGAGTATGCATAGATTACAGATAATTTTGTAAGGAAATTAAGAAAAACAACAGTTATATGAAAAATCTACGCATTACCTCTAAAAATTGAGGGTCCTCCTTCAGCTTTTTCCCACAAAGCTTAGTTCGATGACTCGTACACTGAGAGTGGTTTCAATCTTCCTCTCAGAAATGGCAAGTTTCCTAAATTTTGTTGCCCTCTACTAAGGGGTTGATTCCATTGGGTAGTGGGCATTAATGATTTTTGTCGCCCCATCCTCTGAATTTCAAATATGACATTACCGTCGTTGGAAGACCACATCCATCATGGGATTTTCTCATAATATCGATTAAATTTCATTTATTCGATAATGATAATTATCATTTTTCAAACTCACTATATATATATATATATATATATATATATATATATATACGAATATATGTATATATATGTATATGTATACTAATATATGTATATATGTATATGTATATATGTATATATATCTGAATATATGTATATATGTATATGTATGTATATATATCTGAATATATGTGCTCTTATATGTATATGTATATATATAGAATATAATATTATCTGAATATATGTATATATATGTATATGTATGTATAATATATATATATATATATAATAAATATGTCATATATCTGTATATATATATATATATACTCTGTCCCTACTACCACATATATATATATGTATGTATGTATACATATATATACAAATATATATATGTATATATATATATATATGTGTATACATACATACATACATACATATATATATATATATATATATATATATTTGTGTGAGTTTGTATATATACATACATATATTTGTATTCACATATAATTGTTTTCATTTTCATATCTATTATTTATATAAAAAGGATCTTTCATTTTCATTTCAACAATGATACAAAAGTGCATAATTGAGATTTACATATTCGTTCACATACCAAATCGCACTTTTGGTTTTCTCTAAATTCAAAACACAAGCTTAGGATTGACTCTTTCAAATATAAGCTTCCATGAAATTTTGTTTCACAATGCATCTTTTCAATCATCGATTCATTCTTATATGAATTTTCAAATGCAAATATCATGCCAATCGTGGTGTGTGCACCCAGATTCCATCTGGCTTACCATTTGATCTAGCTACACAATCCCACTTCAACCGCGCTCTCGTCCTTCAACCTGTCACTTTGCAACTACACACACTTGCACTTGCAAAATTTATCAGTAATGTTCAATTCTTGATAACATATACGATAATTTCAAAAGATCGCATAGTCAACATCAATCAACTTCTTTCAATCTATTTTGAAATTTTCAAAATTTCCATTAATATATATTGAATTTCTTTAATATTTTTTATTTACCATATTATAATAAATATGCAATAAAATTGGGTTATACACTAGTTAATTCTATAGTACAAGCTTTATAATATTGTACAATATACCTATTTAGCACTCCCTATGTTGTGTAATATATGTTTGATTTAGTAGGCCATGTATATTCTGCAATGGTTACAATTTTGTAGGCAGTGTAACAATTTGCAGTCCATTAAGCAATTGTGCAAATCATTCCTATTTTGCAGCATCTATAGGTTGGTCATTTTGTAATTTTTTGTAACTAAATATATCAATGCATGTGCATGAATCAATAGCAAACCATGTTTATTCTACAATGGTTACAATTTTGTAGACCATGTAACAACTTGTAGTCCATGAAACAATTTTGTAGACCATTCCTATTTTGTAGCATCTATAGGTTGGTCATTTTATAATGTTTTGTACTTGAATATATCAATGTATGTGCATGAATCAATAGAAAAAATAATGAAATCAAATTAAGTCATCTAGATATGCTCATTGATTTCTTGTAAAATTTGTTTTAGTTTTGAATGTAATGTAAATTTTTATAGTTTCCTCTATAGAAATGGATATAAAAATAAGTATAAATTTACTAATGATTGTTTGAGGACTAAAAAAGTAATACTGAGCATAGGAGCTTAGATGTTTAACTTCTTGTCACATATCTTTATTAGGAGATGAGAATAATGAATAACCAAATTGTGCAATAAGTCAACAAAACTCATTGCAAAGAAAAACAAGCAAGAAAACCAAAGCTACAATTAGCAAAAGTAAACCTTGACAACTACTAAATAGTTGGTAAATCTTAAATGGTTAGAAGGTTGAATAGCACCTTATATCCAAATTCTTTTATAATAACACTATACAAAATTATATCCATGTTGACATAAAAATATAAGCTTCTATTCAACCTTCTAACTAAGATTTACCAACAATTTATAATTGTAGCTCTGGTTTTCCTTATTCTCATCTCCAATTGAAGATATGCAACATGAAGTTAACCATCTAAGCACCTATGCTCAAAACCACTAGCTTGTGAGAAAATATTGATTCTTAATCATTGTACCATGGGGGTATTCTTTAGATTGATGTTATGAACTAAATCAAATCTATTTGCAAAAGATATCATTGTCATAGTTCATTTCAAATTTAGACACCAACACTTGAATTGCTTTGTGCTATTCGAGTGTTAGCATCCATCATAAATTATCTATTAGGTTTCTAATTTTGGTTAGTAGCTACCATAAGGTTTTATTTTCTTGATAATGTCCAGTCGGAGTCAGGGAGACCCGGGGGTGTAGGTTCACACCATTGGCCTCTAACTAGGAAGCACCCAGTGATTACTGATTAATTTACTGGCCATGCCAATCTTAAATAGTTGTAAATCCTTTGTGTCCAAAACTACATGTGATTGACATGACCAATGAGTGACCAAATAAAAATTACAAACTCTACGAGAATAGTGACAGACAATAAATAGCTAAAGTTCAAACAACATGAAGTCATTAATGGAGTTTTGGTTGTCCAGATCATCATCTGACAACATAAATTATTTTAACGTTGGGAATTATGTTAGTATCCATCAACATGATTCCCAAATTCACCATAAAAAATCCTTTGAAAACATGGCATTACAAACGAGCTAACTTGAAAGAAAAAGGTACCTGGCCATGCTGATCCTTAAAGCAAAAGTTGCATTCCACATGAAAAAGGTGTAAATTAGTTTATTACTAGAAGATTTGGACGAAAGTTAAAAAAAAATTGTAGTACCCTGCACTCATGTCCTACTAGCCTCCTTATATGAGATTGAAGAAATTTGTCTACAATACCCTACACTCATCCTACTAACCTCCTTATATGAGATCGAAGAAATTACTTTTCAAGCCAACACTAACCAACACAAATGACTTTTAATGTATTAGAGCACCTAAATATAACAACAAAACCAATACTTTTCTTTGAAAGCCTCAGATAAATTAGCTTGTTTTTTTCAACTCCAAAGAAAAGATCAGAAAACTAGCATTTTGGCCTTTCAATAGGCCTTAAATTTCTCACAGTATCCAAATGCATCAATAAACACAACAATGCTTCTAAGAACATTAAATTTTGAGGTGGGTTTTTGGAAAACCCTCAAAAAAGTAAAGTTAGTGGTTTGACCTTTAAATGCTTTGAGCACTTATTGCATAACCAAACACAAAAAAGTTGAAGACCCCAATTTTCTAGTTGGATATTCCCTAAAAAACATCTTCTAATAGAAAAATGAGAAAAAAAAAGTAGTTAGGTTCACTTCTAAGAGCCTTAAATTTATCAGACCACCAAATTGTATCAACAAACACATCAAATGCCTCTAAGGTCTAAAATTTTGGGTGGGTTTTGGAAAAAACAAAGAACATCAGTTTGGCATTTCAAATGCACCATATTCTTATCATGTATCAACTAACTATATCTAGAGACACAACATATTAGTTTTTAGGTGGGTGTCCTATAAAATCTTAAAGGGGAAAATAATATAATACTTTGGCCATTCAAAAGCCTTCAAATTTACCAAACCACCTAAATGTATAAAAAGGAACCCAATAAAGAATAGGAAAGCCCCAAATTTCTACTAGGTCCACTTCTCTCCCAATGGAAAAGTCCAAATTATCATGGCCACCAATAATATTTGAACTCAAAGAGCACTTGAAAATTGAAAAGAATCTATTCTCGTGGATTGTAGTGATTGCAAGATATGCACAAAATGTAGTTGTTGAAAAATATTTAGAATAGGGTATGCACATACATCAACAGATAAAGGGAAAATTAAAACCACATAAACCCTAATGTTAAAATTTTAGAAATAAACTACATTGCAAATATTAAAACCACTAAATATGGGTCATAGCCCCAGTAAGGTTAGAAAATACCTTACTGCTTAGAAAGTTCCAAACCCTTATAAAATTGTTGTTTCCATAGACACAATTGCATATCCTTCATGGTCAACAGATGGCAACATGAACATGGGAAGAGGAGGCAACCTGGAAATCAACAAAATTGTTAAAACACCTAACAAAAATCAAGAAAAAGAACAAAATATGCAGACTTGCCTACTTGGTCATCACCTTCCCTTGCATGGTTGCAAGTATCACAAATGAACACATTTTTTGTAGACTTTCAACAATGGAAATGATGGCTACAATAGTGACAAAATGAGGAGGTAGACAAAGGATATGATAGTTTAGGGTTAGGTTATATGCAACTTAGATACAATTGATAGGTAATAATGAATAGTAGTTTATTAATAATTTATAGATAATTTATTCATAATTATATGTAATTTAATAATAATTTATTCATGAAAATTATTCATGTAATAAATAAAATGTTCTATTTTAAGATTATTGGTAATTATAAGTAATTCATATTTAATTAATTATTAGTAACAAGTTGTTTAATTTGTGAACAATGTGCAATCATATTTAAAAAAGGAAGTGATTTATTTTAATGATAAAGTGATTAAGTATTGGTGCAAAGTGGAATGAAGATCGGGGGTGTTAATTCCCTATAGTCTGTAGGGGGTTAGAAAAGAGGGATTTTTAACACTTTTTATGGTAACCCATAATTAAGGCATCAAAATTGATGATGACAACTTCAAATGAAAAGAGGGATTTTTAACACTTTTTATGGTAACACATAATTAAGGCATCAAAATTGATGATGACAATTTCAAATGAAAGTTATAAAGAGAGGACTTGTCAATCTAAAAAAATTAAGAGCATTTTGAAATTTTCACATAGAATAATTAAAAGCGCAAAGTTAGGGTGCTCAACTTGAATAATTTTTTATTGTATTATGCACAAATTCAAAATAAAACTTTTTTCAGAATGCAACTCGCGATAAATTCCCATCTTTAAAGTGCATTGCTCACCCTTCCAAAGGTTTAGTGAGTTCTACGACACGATGTTGTGAAATCATGATATGTATTCCTCTCACTGATCATTCAATGGTTAAAACTCGGATTCTATCTGTAGGTTTGAAGACTATTTTTACCAGTTCATAATGTGTCTTTGTTTCACATGATTCAAATGGTGATATTTTAAAAGCTTGCGATGACATAAACAGGTGACATGTGTAGATTAATTTACACCTCATTCAAGACAAAGGAATTCTATTAGATCATGTTGCTCAAGTTTATAATGAAAGTTATTTTAGAAGCCACAAAACCTCGAAAACCAAACATGTGTACTTAAGTTATTTGGGAAGGAGATATCTTTCTGTATCATCAGATCGCAAGGTGGGCCCATTATTCAAGCCACAAACATGTGAAATGAAACAAAATAAAACCAATAGCTTTCCATATGGAAATATATTATTAGATTGCATTACCGAGGTTTCTCCCAACTTTTAGTAGTGACATACTCTTCAAGATGCAAGTATATGATAGAATTCCTCATCAACTTAGTGTTTCCATATTGCAAGCTATTTTCATATCATGGATTTCCAAAGTCCAGAATGTTTGAATCTACAATAAAGTAAAAATGATAACTGTTCGTATGGGACCATAATGGTGATCAAAGAAGCATCTTGTCATGACATTAAATATAAAATATTTTCAAATATAATAGTGTTGTGACAGTCATTGATGCAATTTAACTGATGGAGATCTACAGTCAAAATTCAAAATTATCAAAAACAGTTATGTGTAAACAAGTGGTTTGAAGTATGAGTTTTAATGGTGAAATGTGTTATTTTCTACCAATTTTTTTCTAATTCTTGACACAATCACATTCGTCTAAGCTTTTTTGAAGAACGTAAAGGAGCTCTTCACAAAAAAATTAATTCTAACACAGGTCACATCGATTTTGCACCCTGTTGAATGTGTAATTCAACAATCCAGTGTAACATGGGAATGATCTCAAAAGTATGAATACTTGGATAAGATCAAACCTCTAGAGAAGGTCGGCTTGCTATGTTGATAATATCACCTAAACTACTGACTTTGTAAGGAAAAGGGAGAAAAAGCTTGTATATAACTGAAAAGTTGAAAAGAATGGTAAAACTGGGTGATACACCAAACTGTTAAGAGCTATGAAATATTAGGACTATTATACACTTGGTCACTTTTGATGAAAACTGAAATTACACAGCTTGTTAGTGTAAGTTTATGCATAAATATTTCATGAATAGGTCTATTATGCATATATTCTCAAGAAGGAAAGATGGAGTTTCACAAACTAGAGGCTTTTATGCAATTTTGTGACACAATTCATAACCTACATATTCCTACTTTTGCAAAAAGGGTATAAAATGAGACAAAGCTAAAGGAGAAACAAAATCTCACAAAGAACTTGATCAATCATCTAAAATGAACAATACTTACAAGAAACTCGAAGGTAAAAGAACTCTTCAATGATCTCCAAGGTAAAAATTATGTATTTCATACTCCAAAAGATTGAGTTACAAAAAATGCTCCAAAACTGTTACAAAGGACTATATCAGTCACAATCTCCAGAAAGTTTGCATAATCAGAACTAAGTTTAAAATGAGTAACCAAAGTGATTAAGTACAAAATCTCCACCAAACAAGGAGTTTTCAACCTCCTTGGATCGTATGTAACCATAATGCCTAAAATCTAGCTCCTAGATCTTCAACACATGAGCTCAAAATGGTTGAAAAAGTCCAGCATGACTTGATCAAACCATATCCATTTTTGAAAATTCTCAAATGGAGTCAAAAATCCTATATTCTTTCAACAAGGTAATGAATCACCCCTAAATTTCCTCCATATGTTGGCAAACAAAACTTAACCTCCGTACAAGCTCTCAAATGAGATACTTAAAAGTATAACTTTATCCATTCATGGCTTAGTCAAATGCACATATGCTCCTATTTCTTTTGTATTCAAAAGTAATGCTTAAATTAAATGATTTATAATTCATCATTTAAATTTAAGCATTTTACAATATGTAAAATAAATAAAAAAGAAAATATCTTAGCTCCTTATGTATATGAAATGGATAATTTACTAAGTCACAAGATAGTGACATGGAAAACATAAAAGAG